>JAWZTI010000453.1:0-28678 GCA_039880955.1 Chlamydomonas urium
GCCGCCCACGCGCACGTCCGGCTCGTAGCTCCGCCCGCTGGTGGAGCGACCCACGTGCGGCGCGTCAGCAATGTGAGGGGAAGGCAGGTGCTCCATCTTGCTGAGGGCGCGCCCGCTGGGCACCGATGGCAGCTGGTACGCCTTTTCAGCACCGCCCAGGCGAGAGGCCAGCTCTATGGCAGCGGCGCAGCAGCAGCAGCAGCAGCAGCAGCAGCGCAGCAGCACCAGCAGCAGCAGCAGCAGCAGCAGCAGCAGCAGCAGCAGCAGCAGAGGCAGTTCACTTTAACAGACTGCATGGCTCAGCCGCTGCTCACGGCGTCCAACTTGCTGCGAAACCACGCTGAGCTCAGTATGGCTGGCGCACCTCCAACCGCCTCCCAGCAGGCTCACCTGTTGCCTGATCCTGCTGCTCTGCCCGCTCCACTGCCGCATCCTGCTGCCGTTTGGCACCCTGTCCGCTGCTGCTGCTGTCGTCCTCGTCATCCTCCGCCTCGCCGACCTCCGGGTGTGTATATAGCTGGAAGAACAGGTAGGCCAGGTAGCTGCGAGCACATAGGAAGTCCAGGGCGGGCATAGGCTGCGGGTCAGCATGCTGGCAATTATGCAGGAAGCACTGCAAGGTATTTACCCAGCGTCGCTGGAAGTGCAACAGAAATCTTTGAACACAGTTCCCATGCAGCCGCAGCCAGGCATACCTTGCAAACAGCATGACAGCACAGCCATGGCTGATCTGTTTCACCGATGAGCTCATGCCGCTATCAAAGAATGGGGCAGCCGTAGAGATGCAGATACCAATGACTGCCAGGAAGATCAATGAGAACTGGGCCTGCAGGTTGCAGTGAACAGCACGCAGGTAAAATCGTTCAGATCTGAATGCAGCTCTGGAGCTGGCTGGCAACGCTAGCAAGTGCACAGACCTGTGCATTTGCAGAGCTGCATGCTATCACGCAAACAGCAGCGTGCGGCTCACTTACTGTGGTGGAGTCTGCTGACCAAGTCTGGTTGTGATGATAGTAGCCACCCGCTACAAACACAAAGCCTGCACTCATCGTAGTAAAACGGCAGTGTTCATCTTGGGAGCAACTCAAATATCTACGCTACATGGCAAGACATCTTTGCTCTTATCCCAGAGCAGATTGCTGCGCATACCCACCAAGCACCATGAGCAGGTTGCTGAGCACGGAGCCGACAAGGCTCATCTCCACCAGCATGTTGAGGTCCTTGCGCAGTGCCTGGATAGCCAGCACAATCTCCACGATCTGTTTGGACAATGGCACATGCAAGGCCGCGGGTCAGAAGCCTGTGGCTGTCCTGCAGTTGCTCAGCTGCAGCTGCAAGAAGCTGCAGCGGCTCGCTGGCAACACCGCAACTCACGTTGCCAAACGAGGCATTCAGCAGGCCACCGATCACATCTCCGAACCTCTCAGCAAGGTGCTCTGTCACGTCACCCAGCAGCAGCGCCAGTGGAACCAGAGCAACGAAGTTCTGCGGCGAGTCAAGGGCACTCTCATCAGATGGATTCTGCCCTGGTTGCTGCCGCACATGTCCTTCACATGTTGCTGTAGCTGACATGCAGATCTCACCAGCATGAACACCGCAACAGCGTTGGTGTGTGCGAAGCCCACACCCAAGGCAATTGGCACGAGGACGAGGAGCAAGTTGAGCCAGCTGCTGCGCAGCATGTCCCAGACAATTTGGGCTTCATGCTTCGCCCATGCCCGAAATGCTGCTCTCTTGCTCTGCAGGACAGCGCACGTGTGACATTGTGACATTCGGGTTGGGGTGTGATCATGTTGCTCCCTGGCATGCGCTGCGTGGACAACACTCACTGGTCCAACTGGAACCACTGCAAACTGCCCTGACTCGGCGTCCCCCTCAGGCGCCTTGCGTGCACACGCGTTGACGTGTGTTAATACTCATGTCGTCTGGTTGGGCCCGCCGGGCGTGCAAGAGCCAACCCATGGACTGACCATGCTGGGCGGGGGGCTGGAAGCAGGCATTGCTGCCGCACGCACGGCCTTCAGACTGCAAACCAGGCGCCGGGCTGTGGTGCCCGGGTTGGGAAGGACTGAGCTGAAATGCGAGCACAATGTCGCTACAGAACGAGGAGCTTGTTATATGGGCGCTGGCACGACCAAGGAAAGCACAAAGGGTTTTTGCCCGTCCCCACACTGACAAGGGGCCGGATGCCGCTGCGCCAGTGTGTACTGTGCCGCGCAGCAGCCCGAAGAACAGGTGGCGGCGCTGAGTCCCCCATGCAAGACTGCATTACCCGCTCTGATGTTGCGCCCTGCCCGATGCAACAAAATGTGATCATCTACCATCTTGCGATCAGCAGTCCTAGCCACAGTGAACCAAACACTTTTCAGATGCCAAAACGGAGGGTGCTGGCAGGTGCTCTGTCAATGTGCATGTGCAATGTTCCAAACTCATGAACCTCAAGCTGACTCGGCCACCCAGCGCCTAGGCGTAGCCATTCAGGAAGGGCACACAGCGTGACTTGAGCGACGGCGGCAGCCATGTGTTCAGGGCGTCCACAATGTGCTGGCGAGTGTACCGTGGGCTGAAGTGCACCAGCAGGATTGCCTCATTCTGCAAAGCACATGTGCAAGGGGCAGCCAAGCATGCGTTATTTCCAGCACTTGCAGGTGATGATCAAGTATGCATTGCTGGCCGCAGCGACTTGAGCCACGTGTGAGCACGAGTGCGCGGGCCTGCAGGCATCCAGGCAAAGCAGGCAATCAGGCTCAGCACCAGCCAGAACCAACCTGGAAGCGGTGTGCGTTGGCCACAAAGTCAGCAATGTGCATGTGCCCCTTCTCTCGCGCCTCCTCCACAGTCACGTCGTCGTCAAGGAACGTCAGCTCCATGATCAGAAGCTTGGCTCGAAGCACATCTGGCACGCCAGTGTGAGCCCCAGTGTAAGCAGGAGAGCAAAAAGGCCAGTCAACAAAAGGTGGCAGAGGGCGAAGTAGGACTACCTGACCAGCATTCATTCAGTAACAGCCATAACATGATCACATGATGTACCATGCTAGCTGGCAGCTTGCAAAGCGCTCACCTGCCAGCAGTGAAGACGAGGCTGTTGCGGCCACACCGGCCTCAGGCTGCTGCTGTGCAGGTGCTGCCGCTGGTGCTGGTGTTAATGCAGCGGCTGGCGTGGGTGGCGGCTGCGTTGACGCTGCGGAAGCCTCACATGAAGACCCCAGGTCACTGATGGACGGCACTGAGACTGGCAGCGCGTCCGCCGCCTCCTCGTGCTGTGGACCAGGCACGTGCACAGCTGGGTCGCCAGCCGTAGGCTGCGAGAGTGACAGCGCCTCGAGGAACGCGACTGTCGTGTCGCCTGTGAAAGCTATCTCCGGCACCTGTGGCCGTGCAGCATTGAGCAAGGAGGTCAGGACCAGCGCAGATGCACAGGAAGAGCATCAGCAATCCATGCCCTGCTTGGTGGATACAGCTGAACAGCCTGTGCATTCTTTAACGCTGCCTACCCATGCCTCAGGGCATAGGACCTCCCACTCTATGAGGTAGCAGCAACCCCATTTCCAGATACCGCAATGCCGGTGCTTGCGTCATGTCAGCGTACCTCAAAGGTTTCGGTCACCTCCTCCCCCGAAAGTCGCAGCTGTCTGATCTCCTCCTGTGGACGGCCCTGGAGCTCTGTCCGCAGCTTTTTACGCTGACTGTACAGCACATACCCCTGCAATGAACGAAGGGGCAATGATGCCGTTGTGAGCGTCGTCACAGAGACATACTGCCCAATGCCGATGCAGCACGGCTTCTCGCCTGCCGTCCTGTGACACACGCTGAACCCCAGAGTCCAACCTGGCTGGCAATGGTGTGCACGGTTGTGAAGGGGCGTGCGATGAAGCTGCTAGGCAGGACCAGCTCCTGGCCCATAGTCAGCGGAACCAGCTCGTACTCCGTTTCCACACGATTCCCCTGCTCAGTGCAGTTGTAGGTGCACAGTGTCATAAGGCACTGAGATGGGCTGTGTGGTCTGCAAGAGAAAGCTGGAGGTGGCATGGACTGAACTCTGACGCCGCAAGGTCTGCAGGGCAAAAGCTGCGCCCTACCTGCAGCTCGGAGTGCAGGTCCAGCAGCCTTCGAATACCACTCTCGTAAGCTGGCGGCACAACCAGCTTCGAGGGGCTCAGGCCCAGCATGTTCCTGAGCATATGACAGTGCATAGGCGCTTGAAATGTTGGTGAGGCATGCACAGCGACTTCTGTGCGTGGAGCCCTCGGCATGCTTTTACTCTCACCTGCTTGTCACATGGAAAGGCAGCCCTCCAATGTGATCCAGATGCTGCGCAGGAGACAAAAGAAGGCAGCAACCCTCATCATCATACCTACAGCAATGGTTGATTGCAGCTGCGCTCAAGCAGCTTACCCCGTGGGTTAGAAGCACTGTTTGCTGATAGACTGCACGTTGCGGGCAGCGGCCAGTGTCAAATATGACCTTGCAGCGTGGGACGATGATGCAGGTTTCCTGGCCACTGATGGACACGCCCTCGACCTCAAACCCTGCAACGGTGCTGCGAGCCGCAATGCAGCAGGCAGGGAACCAGTGAGAGGATAGTGAATAACAACAGAGCAAGTGCCGAGCCAACTTTTGCAACAGTGTACACCCATGCCTGGATCACAATGGAGCCATGCAGCACCTACAGCTTGTGTGCCCGAGTGTCAGCAACAGCCACTAAGCTCTGCTCCATCAGGTTGATGCTATCCGCCTTGGTCCCGGCTTGAGCTGTGGAGGTTGGGCATGTGCATGCGGCGGTGAGGCTCACCCGGCGAGTAGCAGAGTACCTGCGCGGATGCGGGGCACGCACCCTTGGCCAAGGACTGGCGCAGCGACTGGAGCATCGAAGCGCAACGAATGTGAGCGACCGGCGACAGGCGCATATAAATGTGATTGAATCAAAGTCGCGAAGTGCTTGCGTCCCACACTGTGCGAGCCCTCTCTCGCAACCAACTTGCATTCCTCTATTCCTCTTCTTCAGCTATGCCTCATCATCTCCAGCAAAGCAGATCATGCTCCCAAACCCTGTCCCACTATCCCAAGGCAAAGCATAGTCCAATCAACACGGTTGGCAGCAGCGTGGCATTTGTAGACAGCAGTCGCCTGAACAAGCTGGCCAGGGCAGCAGCCACGGCGGCGATTATCTCGTTATCCACCGCTGCAGCTTGTGGAGCCACCTGCTTGCCAGCAGAGGGACCGCTCAGCGCAGCTGCTGTGCAAGTCAGCGTGCAGGTCAAGGGGGGCAGCAGCGCTGACCTGGCTGGCCTGGGGCCCAGCCCCACGCTGTTCCTCACCGCCCGGCCAGCAAACTACAAGGTCCCATATGCCAGCTCCAAGGTGAATGACTGCTGCATGTTATCAATGACTGGGCTGATGCATCAACAAATGTTTGCTGTGCCATCCCGCTTGTGTGGTTGTTGAGCCTGTGTGTGTGCTCTGCAAGCACAGGAAGTCCTGCCGGACTTGGTGTTCCCTCGAGAGTTGGTCCTTGGGTGTAAGAATGATCTGCTGCTGCCAGAGGAGCAAGTCATACAGCTGATGGGAATACTGGACGGCCAGGATGTGCTTGTCAGCGCAAGGCTTGACCGGTATGCGTGCACGGGGCAGGTCTTGGCAAGTGGGTTCCTTGAAACCAGCTTGCTGTGCTAGCTTCTCAGCGTTAGCATTGCCTTGATCTGCCTGACTGTTACTCGACAGGCAGCCAGCTTATACAGTTTGACAGCATCTTTACCGCAGGGGCCTTACGGTCAACACCTTGCTACAGACCATCAAGTAGCTCAACGCGGGCCTTTCACAGCGTACTGGCACCGGGAGGTCCCTTGGAAGAAGGAAAGGGGGTGGCTTTGCAGTGATGCAACGCCCCTGATTGTTCCCCATGTCATGTTCCGCTTAGGGATGGTGACGCAAACACGCGAGACGCAGAGGATCTGGTTGGACGAGGCGTTGCTCGCTGGGAAGCAGCAACTGGAGCAAGGAGCCGCGCTGTGTTGGTGCTGGAAGGTCGGGGACTGTTTGGAAAGCTTGTTACAAACAGGCAGCGGTGAACGCCCTTGCATACCAAGGTGGTTGTTGCTTTGGCAAAAAAGAGAAGGGGGGCTAAAAAGATGCCAGTGCCCGCAGTTTTGTAACTGCTCTTCGGTACTGGCAACAATAAATGCTTGAGCATTGGTACTTCTGGTTCACATTACTTGCCGCGTCACCCCAGCAGAACCCTGCAGGTGAAATACCAGACTTCAGTTGCGCGTATTGCACAGCCCGTTTTACGCTTTGCTCAAAGCACATGGCACCCACAGTTGTTCAGCACCTAGCTAGCTGCGTCTGTTGTATTCTCTCATGCGGGCTAGCTGGCCCCGTATGGTACTTGATGAATGTCGATCAAGCAGCTTGCGCCCCCCCTGTGCTGCTCCACCAGGCACTGCTGCCTGTGAGGCTGACTGCGGTGAATCCACTCGGCAGGGGAACAGCGAACCTGGGTGGCCAAAGCGCTGCAGTGTCTCCTGTGAAGGCTTATATCCGTGGGGCACCCGCGACGCAAGCACCCTCATCAGTGTTTCAAACGCGTCGTCGCTCCCACTCTCGTTGATGTAGGGCTGGTAGATGGATGACCACAGGAGGTTGGGCAGCCATCGCTGCATCCCCCTCCGCAGGTCCGGCGTGTGTGGCAGCAGGCAGTGCAGCTGGCGCTCAAGCGTGTCAAGGTTGTAGTTGTCCGCCAACGTTGCAAACGTGTGCCAGGGGATCACCTCTTCAAACGGCAGCGCGTGTGGCACGCGGAAGTGGCGGCTGTGTGACGTATTGAGCAACACCGGAACGCAGCCGAACAGCATGGCGGCCACATAGCGGTCGGTGTCGCCGCCAGCACCGCCCAGGGGTGAGTAGCAGAATTCCGCGTCTGACATGGCCTCATGGTTGAGCACGCGCGTGTGGTTGGGGCGAGTGCGTGGATGAAGGTGGAAACGCGAGCGGTTGCGGTACAGACTGTACAGGCTGTGGTGGGGACAGCCAAGGGCATTGCAGGCGGATCAGCTGATACAGAGAACGTCATGTGCACTATCAGGCCTTACCATGGCCATTCGTAGGCTCACAATCATTGCGCATGATGCTACGTGTGCACTAAAGCGACCTGTCATTTCAAGCAGCAGCGGCACTTCCCCATGGGGCCATGTTGCATCTGTTGCGTCCTAAACACTGGCGCACCTGCCGCGCCCCGTGTAGTCCCAGTCGATCGAGGATTGTGACGATGCCGCTTCCACATGCATATTACCTGTGGACGTGCACGTGAGCGTAGCGAGGAACAAGTGTAAGTGGCAGGGACTTTTGCAAGCAGCAGGGTTGAATAGGATGAAAATGGTTACCACCTGGACAGTGGGCTCGGACTCGGACAGTGGGCTTGCGGGTGCCGGCAAGGCTAGCGTGACACACTGCCTAGCTTCCCCGGGCCCTCATTCGCCCTGTGCATCAAAACGCGCGTGCTGCAAGTACATAGACAAATCTCTCATTCTCATCCTCACTAACAAGTAATTACTCACCCTAGGAGAGGCCTCCCCTCCCCTCCCCTCCCGTCCTCTCCCCTCGAGGGGAGCTCCCCTCATCCCGCACCGGCAAAGTAGAGCAGGTGGCTGCGGGTTCTCTTGAACTCCTGCTGCATCTGCTGCTGCGGCAACAGCCACATGGTCTTCTCGCGTAGCTGCTCCCGCGAGTAGCCGCAGAGCGGCCCACAGACCGATTGGCAGGTGGGCAGCATGATGTCCTTGCCGCGCTGGAAGCACACCATACAAGTGTGGCGGTAGCTGCCCTCAACAAAGGTATCGGAGCACCCGTTGAATGTCATGTAGATGATGGGACGCGTAGGGCTGTTGGGTGCGTAGTCAGGGTCCAGCGTGTTGTCCCTGTTCCAGTCAAAGTTCTCGTTGGGCCCTGCGTCAAAGCTGGTCAGCATGATGTGCCTGTGCAAGGCGTGCCGGGAAAGGGTGCGTTGTTGCGCTGCTTGAAACAGAGGCTCAGTAGGCTCAGCTCTGCATATGCATAACTGTACTAGGAGGGGCACTGGAGGTACTGGAGGGCCACAGGCTGCAATGGCATGTGTGTGCACATGGTGCCACTTGGCCACCCAACCCTGCACCTCGCGACAGCTGCAGAAGCCGATCATGATCTCTCAGCGTACCTGCAGGTGCAACTACACAAGGAGAGGCCGTAGAAGCGCCGGAGGCCCAGACCTCTAGAGGCTGCGCTGGTGTACTGGTAGTACTGGCCATGGCATCACAACCCTGGTTGATTACAGAGTTGACCCTGCAGCCAACCCTGCCACCAACCCTGCAACCCTGCAACCAACCCAGCAGCTGTGTACCCTGTGCCTCACGCACCTGGCCTCGCCTCGGGCCTTGGTCATGTTGTACCAGGGGTAGGTTCTGCGCACATGCTCAATCAGCAGTGCTGGCGTGCTGCGGTTCACTGGGCGGCCAGTGGAGGGTATCCAGTAGTAGTCGGCCTTGGCAGGGTCTGGCTCGTTGTAAGGGCTGTCCAGCAGCCGCTTGGTGAGGTTGAACGCGTCGATCTGGCGGAGGCCTGCCATGGAGAAGAGAGGCTCGGGGATACTGCATGCATCACACAAGCGCCATGTCCCATGACCACACGCCCTATCCGTGCCCCATTGGCTCAACTGCAAGTTGCCACATTTGTTTGCAGCAGACGCATGCCAGGCTGCTTTTAGTCATACCCGCTATACCCACTCGCGATAGACGAAGACCCGTGGCGACCTGCGGGCTGCAGGCCTAGGGGTGTCCGCTGCAACAACCGCTAGTCCCAGAGCCGTGACCCCGAGCAGCAGCACCCAAGCCGCTGCAGCTGGTCGCAAGCACCGACGCATGCTCCGTGCGCTGGCAGCCCTGCCGTTGGCTTGTGGCGAGTGGTGCATGTGGACTGAAGGTAGCAGCGAACGAGGGGCTGTTGGCAGGCTTACAATAGCTATATCAGTCGCCTTTCAAGCTGTGCTGACAAGGGCAGGCTGCATCGCAGAGTTGCGGTCCCGACTGGAAGCACACAGCCTGTCTAGGAACGACTGACCGCCTTGGCCTATAGTGCCTGCGGAAGCGCTGCCTGCAGAAGCGGCCTAGTGCGTCGGGGAGCGCACTGAACAGCGGGCCCACAAGAGCGTGAACAAATTTGCTATGGCTTAGTACCAGAATTACCAGAGTTTGGTGCTAAAAGTGCACTGATTGCTTAGGTTGTTGCATGTTCTTGAGCCCCTCGCTGCGGATATCCTGCCGTCAGATGACAAAATGTGGTCAAGGGAGGAGGAGGGCGGTCAAGAGAGGGCGGTCAAGGGAGGGCGGTCAAGGGAGGGCGGTCAATGGCGGCCACTCCTGAGAGGCAAAAACGTCCAGCACAAACGGTTGTGCAAGTAATCAATGCCAGGAAAGTAAGGGAAGGAGAGGCAGTGGACCGGGCTCTCTTGAAGGCCAGTCAGAGGACTCCTTGGAAGGCGGTGGGTGTTGTGTAGGGCAGGCTTGCCTGCAGTCTACGCTTCTTCCTTAACTCACGCCCAAGGGCGAAGTTCTTTCTGTCTTCCTTTCTGAAGGCGGTTGCTCCCCCAGAAGAGCCTTTTCTGGGAAAGAGAGAGGGGGAGAGGCAGGTGCAGGGCAGCGAGGGAAAACGCAATCAAGGGAGGAGCTCCTCCCTGAAAGGCAGTTAAGGAATGGGCTGTGCGCATGCGCCGCCAGAGGCCATATGGGAGGGGAGGTGGGGGAGCGGCCGCATGCAGTGAGCTCAGGGGGACAGGCTTCAGTACCAAGCCTCAGGGAGCAGTGGTGATTGCTCATGAATTGGAGGGCGATTAAGGGATCGGGCACTCAGGGCAGGGATTGCCAACTTTGCCTACGATCGCATGATTTCCATTGCGCCGCGTCTGAAAATTCTGCCTGGAAGAACCAGATTGAGTCACATGTCCAAGTTTGCGGTCACGATCATGAACGCCTGCCATACAAGCCATGTCTGTCAGACTGCACACTCATCACCACATGACAACATGGGCGAGTCACAATGGCGCCACAAGCACAAAAATGGACAAGAGTTGTTCTAAGAGGCACATTCATTCAACAATGGCACAACGGCACACCATCAAGATGAAGGATGAACGATATTCATTCGCTCGCAGCCTTCTGGCAGACATTTTAACACCATGGCATACCTCAACGCATTCAAGCACATTATTCCACGGCAGACCACCTGCTACGTCAGCAGCTGCGCCCAACTACCCCGGCCGCCCTCCCTTAGCGGGCGGTCACACGGGCTTGCAATTGCAAGCTATTGCAATAAGCACAATGCCCACTGACCCTGGTCCAGTGCACTGGGGGAAAGCAGGGACCTGGGTGCATTTGCTGGTGGCTGAAGGTAGCTGATTATGCAGTGGGCACGTGTGACCGTGGCGGCAGCCAACTTTCAAATGCCGATTGCATGCCGTGTGATCGGCCTCTTAGCCACTTGAGCACTTGGATGCCGAGGAAGTGAACCTGCAGATGGTGATGGAGGCCACGCTGCCGCTCTGCGACAGCATGCGCACCACAAGCCCGAGCACCGGGTCGCTCCACGAGGCGCCTGCACCCACGGTACCCTCCAGGTACGTATTGGCTCCTTCTGAGGCAACAGTGTGCACACGTGGATGCTCACTGCCCGGTCAAACCTTGCTGGCAGGCCTGTATCCTGCCCTGGAGCGATGCGGAAGCTCAGGAAGACGCTGGGAGCGCTGCCCAGTGGACGGAGGGAGCCGGGGGGCACGACGAGCGGCCAGTCTACGTGCACTGCAACGGTGTTGGCGACGCTGTCCAGCAGGGCCGGCAGCTGGTAGGTCAACGGCGTACCCGGCGCCAGCTGCGCGGACGTCAGGTTTGCGATGGCGCGAGAACAGCCCAGGTAGAGCAGGTGAGGGGCGATGTATGAACAGCGCTGGCAGTACACCATGGGCGTACTGCCGTCGTTGTACTCCTGAGTCGTCTGCTGCACTGCGTCCCATGTTGACGAGTGAGGCAGGCCGAGGCTGTGGCCCGTCTCGTGCTTAAAAACGTTCAGCTGGTCCGTTGTCGTGGACAGGAGCCCGCCATCAATGTACGTGTCCTTTGAAGCACAGTGTATGCAATGGACGTTGTCAGTGGCAGGGTGCAAGGGAGACTGCATTTCGCACCGCACACAGAATGGCTGCTCAGAGCTTGCTTTGGGGTCACCAGACCTCACCCTGCCATTCCAGAAGCCTATGCCACAGGCACCGCTGAAAGCGTCGGGTGCGACAAATACGCGGCGATGAGTGAACGCCGGCAGCTCTGGCACACCCAGCGCTGCAGCGTTTGCGTTGATGTAGCGCGCCCACTCCTCAAACGGGCAGGTGGTAGTGAACGTCAACACCGCACCACACGGTAGCGTCACCTGCGTTGAAGCAGCGGCAGTATAGAAACATGTTGAGCGATGCTTGCAGCTTGCCAGCGACATCAGCAAGATGCTGGTATTGCGGGCAGCAGCAGCCTGTGCAGATTGTCTTCGAGAAGGCTAGTGCAACCCAGCTGGCAATCAGATGAATTCATCATTATCGGCACGCACCGAGCGAACCATCGAGGTGGTTTCATTGAATTGAGTGCGCCCGAAACTGATGGTGTTCCAGTAATTCTTCAGGCTTTGAGGGTCGCTGTACAGATAATTCTGCATTTGCTGGGCAGTGGCGGCTGACCCAGTGCCACAGACTGCGAGGACCAGGAAGATCGCTTGAAGGGGCACCGGTGCAGGCCCCACAAGTAGTCCTGCGTGCGCAAGCGGGCAAGATGGCAAAGTCAGCGCGTGGCACGTTCATGGCAAAGAATGGTGAGGCAGGGCCCAGCGTGCTTACCCAGAGTGCCTTGAGCACGAGGGCATCAGCCCGTAGGGGCCTGGTAAGATTCTGTGGGCGCGATGCCACGGGGAGATGCCGCCAGTGACACGCCGCCGCTGCAAGGCTTGAGTGCGGACATGCCCTGTGACGTTGCGCAACCCAACAGTTTCCAGCAGTCGCTCTGCGGCAACGCGCGACGGCAAGCAGGGGGGGAATCATATGCTGAAGGCATGCGTTTTGCCAGGTAAGGCCTTCTGCCTTGCCGCCGGGTTCAACTTACAGGTGCCAGGCAGGTCGTGTCACCTGCCCTGGCCAGGCACTGTGGCTGCGCAGAGCCGTTTGGGTTGCGCCTGATGGGCTGCGACATGGCTGAGGAGCACCGCCAGCCGGCTGCCGCCGCCGCGGCCAAACCAGCAGCCCTGGCCGCAGCCACGTCCAGTCCCGGCAGCGGCTCCCACACAAGTGTACTGTGAGGCCGACCCTGCATGCCGACCAGGCGGAACGAGCAGCTCGGGCAGGGCGACGCCCAGGTGCGCGTGACGCTGCTGCCCGTGTTGCCCATCCCAACCTCACGCCCCGTGCTGGTCGTGAACCACACTGCGTCGGCGAACGCGCCGGAGGCGACGCTGGCGTCTGTGATGTACTCTCTGGGTGCGAGCGTCAGCGTGGTGCTGGCGGTGAACGTGCGGGCGACAGCGCCCTGCACCCGCTGTGTGCCGCTGCCGTACGACACCCGGATTGCGTCGATCCAGCCGCCTGACATGACGGAGATGCTGGTGATTGCAGCTGGAGCGCCAGGACCCTGCAGGTCATCAAAGGCGTCGGCGGCGTTGTAGCCGCCTATCGGCCCTGTCGCCGTCAAGCTGTCGATTGGCGGAGGGCGCGTTGCGGCGGGCGTTGGCGCTGCAGTTGGACTTGGGTGGGGTATTGATGTGGGCGAGTGGACGGGCGAGCATGGCGAGCGGGGCTGGGGCTTGGAGGATGCTGCGCAGAAGCATGGGGCACGCCGAGCGATGAGAGCAGGCTGACTACGGGTGGCAGGGTTGCAGGGTTCAGCTGATTGGGGCTGTACACGCGCATTGCAGCTACAGGCCAGGCCTGGTGCGTGCAAAAGGCACACAAGGGGCAAAACACGGGTGTGCGCGCCATGCAAGGCAGCCATACTCGGGCTGTACACTCACCAGAGCAGCGCAGGCGCAAATCTACGATCCAGCCCAAGGGGTAGCTCACAGCTGCTGCGGCGAAGCCTGAGATGAGAGTGCCATCAGGACAGCTGAAGTTGGAGTTGCTCGGGTTCCCGCCTGGCAGGTTGAACAGGTTGTCGATCGCCCAGCCAGATGCAATGCTGACCGACTTGAAGCCTGCACCAGGGAGATCACGTATGTGAAGATTCAGGTTCTCAAGCCCCAATGACTCTGTCAGCAGCGTGAAGGTGAGAGTTGCTATGCATGTGCATGTGTGTGCCTTGCTCACCTGCTGATGACGTGGCGGTCTGGGGAGCTGGTGGGCTGTCATTGTCTGGCTGAGCGTTGAAGAAGAAGGTGCTTCCGTCGCTGCACACCATCCTGATTGCGCCCACCCAGCTCTGACCTCCCGCCCAGCCGTTGCCCCTGCCCAGGCGGGCCATGGAGATGGCAGTTGCGTGCCCTGCTGTGCATGTGCCGTTCCCTGATGCCTGGCGCGGCTCACTGTTATGCGCCATACGCATCTGACCATGTTTCTGAGCAGGTGGCGCTAAGACAAAGCATGGTCAGCAAGCTCAGCCCAGGTGCTGCTGACTACTCACATAGTGGCTTGCAATGTGAAAGCAGCCACTCACCGGTCTGGGTTAGACCTCACAAGTGTACCAATGAGGGCACCTGGCGAGCAACAGCGAGTCCATTAATGAGCAACACACGCGCGCGTATGCAACGCGCAAAGCAGAAGCAGCCACGCACCCGACCCGCCGCTGTGGCTGAGAGTATCGCAACGGCCATGCAGAATGCCTGCCGCGTGAGCCATCTTCTGTCCATGAGGCGTGCGTTGAACAATGCTAGTGCTGCTAGGCCTGTCAGTCAAGATGCATGCCGCTTTGAGTTTTTATGGTCCACCCGGGTCACTCCGAAGCTCACTCGGACACAGGATTGCATCACACTAAGAGTGAAACGTGTTTTTGTTCACAAAAACAAAAGAATGCTGCGGTGGTGGCTGTATTGTACGCAGGCAAAGAAAAAGACCTGCTGCTACTGAGTGCACAGGTCGCTGCGCTAGCGCTGCTCAAACAAATGCCAGATCATACACCTGTGCCCTCAACAAACGCCGCCTCTGCAAGGTCCACGGCCCTGCCAAGCGCTGCTGCCTTGTTAACAGTCTCCTCGTACTCCTTGTCAGGTACGCTGTCCGCTACCACGCCCGCACCCGCCTGCATGGTCGGTACAAGCAACGCAGCAGGCTAAACAGCTGGATCTATGAATCGCCCTGGCCTTGTCTGCCTTGTGCACAAACAACAACAGTCGCTGTGCAGTTGTGCATGGTGCTACCAGCATGCACCGGACCAGAGGTCGGCGACATGTGCGTCTGCTGGCTGGTGCACACCTGCAGCGGGGCTGTTTGCCCATGCTCACCCTCAACCAGCCTTCCTCCCCATCCGCAGGTCACCCTTCACACCTGCCAACCACCCGCACCCTGGACGCACCTGGATGTGCACCACCCACTCGCGCCGGCTGTGCGCACTGCTGTTGCCGCTGCGGTCATAGCGGTACACCGTGTCCTTGTCAGCCGTAGAGATGACCATCGTCCTCAGCGCTAGGGCCATGTCCATGGCACCTGTGAAGCCAACATGGCCGATGCCGCCGCCATAGGGGCCGCGGCGGTTCGCTTCCAAGTTGTCGATGATCTGCATGGCACGCACCTGGCGTATGGGCACAACAGGGGCAAGAATCAGTCATGCGCAGAGAAAAGGAGGCACTCAATAGCACCAAAGCCTTGAAACTTGTACCTGGCCATGTTTCAGCCATGCTCGGATCAACAGCTGTGCCAGGCCAGGCTGCCGGCAGTGGTGCTGCCTGGTGATCTGCCTGCCCTTCCTTGCGCAACCCACTAGCACATGGCCGCTGGCTATTGGTAACTGGGCGAATGCCCACACGGATGATGGCTATCAGAAATGGCTACGTGCCGCAGCCTGTGCTCGTTCGCTGCCGAGGGCTCACCTTGGGCGCCCCACTGACGGTGCCCGCTGGTAGTGCCGCCCTCAATGCATCCCAGCAGTCCAGCTCTGGCAGCAGCTTGCCTGCAGCAGCACGCGGGAGAGGGGCAAGGAGCAGCAATGCTTGCTTTGAGCAATTTGGCGGCGCAAGTCTTGCGCAACCCAACGCCAGGTTTGTGTTCAGATGCAACCGAGCAAAGAGGGTTAACAAGGTATGGGTGCATTTGGCTGAGTGATGCGAAGTGAGAAACAGACAGCAGGCATTTCGTACCTGTGACCGTACTGCTGATGTGCATGACGTGGCTGTACCGCTCAATCTCCATCAGCTTCTCCACTACAACAGAGCCTGACACCGACACCTGAGGGGGCGTGGGGGCAAGGGACAGGGGATGCACACATCAACACACCTGCTGTGCAAACAGCCACGGCCCAATCACAGTCAAGCCGCTGCAGAACGCCGGGCTTGGTTACAGGTCTTGGACGCTGGCCCTCACCAGCATCTTGCAAGCATCTTCAAACTGCCCCACTCCCATCCAACCTGTGTGGGCAAGACCACAACTCAACCCAGCCTGCTGCTCCCCTGACCCTTTGCACCTTGCCAACATCATTACGCCCCAGGTCCACAAGCATGACATGCTCCGCCCGCTCCTTCTCATCCGCCAGCAGCTCTTGTTCCAGCGTCTTGTCGGCGACTGGGGTGCGGCCGCGTGGCCGGGTGCCCGCGAGCGGTCGGTTGGTCACGATGCGCTCGCGGTCCACACTGCGCCACATCAGCAACATTGGCGTGGTTCAATTCGTTAGGCAGGCAGGCAGGCAGGCAGGCGCAAGGCGGTTCCGAGACAGCAGGCACATGGTGCCTGTTGTAATACAGCAAGATCCCCATTGGCAGATGAATTCCGAGCCTTGACTGGACCATACAGACTTCAGGGAGGGGGACATTGGGAGGGTAGGTACACACGCGCACTGCCTTCATGCGCGCAAGCCCGCTCACCGCGCGAGGATCTCGGGGCTGCTGGACACGAGGATGCAGCCGCGGCACTGCATGTACACCATGTAGGGCGACGGGTTGACCACGCGCAGCGCGCGGTAGATCTCAAACGGCTCCGCAAACGTGCGGCGCTCAAAGCGCTGACTCAGCACCAGCTGGAACACGTCGCCCGCCGCGATGTGGCCCTCGCCCTTCATCACGGCGTCCAGGAACTCTTGCTGCAGGTGTGTTGATGTGAGGGTGCTTTGGGTGCGCGTCGGGGGCAGCGCTTGCTTGCCAAGCTGCACACCCGCAGCACTGAGCCCGCACTACTCGTGCTAGCAGAAAAACAGCTCACTAGTGCGTGCAGCAGGCGATACAAAGGTACTGCTGTCATCCTGGCTCCTGCGCCACATGTATGTGCAGAAGCACAGCGACTCTTAACCCTCACGCACCTGACCCGCCCCTCTTACCTCCGCCCCTCCTTCCTTCCCCTGATATGTCCCTGACCCTACCCATCCTGCCACCACCCTGCACACCTTTGTCATGTTTGACTGGCCTGTGCAGGCAGGACGCTGCGACAGCTCCAGCCCCACCGCGCCTGGTGACAGCTGCGGCACTGGTTGCTGGGTCAGCTGGGACACAAGGTGATCCACGCGCGAGTGGCCCTCGGCATAAACGCGCCGCAGAGCTGCCTGGTTGCCGACTTCCTGAATCCGGGAAGACCAGGGATACAAGTACGAAGGTGATTGAACCGGCAGGTGAGGGGCCTTCTCACAGGCGATTATTCGACTGAAGGAGAGGAGGTTGCTGGATGGGCAAACGCTATCAAGCTGTTCAATTCAGAGTAGGCGCGCCTGGGGCAGAGAAACACATTGACGTTTTCCAAAGCAGTTCAAGAGCATCCCATGCTGTGGTTGAAAGGGTGGAATGGAGCCACCATCATGCCTACTGCCCGTAGATAGGAACCAAATGCAGCCCCAAGCTTCACAACATCACTCGAGACATCGACATCCACAGCCTCACACACTCGTCACGAAATCCATAACCGCCAACCCACCTCGTCGCCAATGTGCACCCAGGAGATGGCGTAGATGATCTTGGTGGCCTGGTCAAACACAATGACGTCGTTGTACAGGGCCAGGTGCATGTCGTTGAGGTTGCGGTCATCAGGGGGCGCAGTGGAGAAGGGCAGCTTGCCTGGTGGCAGGGGGGGTGTGAAAACAGAAGTTGAAGGGGTAAGTGGATCGAAAGCACTGGGGNNNNGGGAATGACTGGCGAGAAGGAATGCCGGGATGGTGGGCAAGGTGAATACATAAGGCCTTGCACATGTGCAATTGGCTGTCAACAGGTTCATCACGGCCCCAGAAGCCTGCACCGTGCTACTACCCTGCTCGCCTCGCCCTGGACGCAACACCGGACTTGTTCAGACAGCATGGGCGGTCATCTGGGGCAGACGTCACGGATATGGCAGCTCGGCACAGCTTCCCCTGTGCCCCGTCTCCTCCCCTGCCCTGAGCATTGCGCTGATGGTTCCAGCCCCGGATCCAGACCTGAGTACACGTAGCGCACGGTGTCGTAGCCCGCATACCCCACGAAGCCGCCGGTGAATACCTCGGGCAGGCCCTCCAGGTTCGCAGGCTTCCAGGCGCGGCTCATCGCCTCGGGCACCTGCAGGCAGCACAGTCGGCATCAGTGGTCGGGGGACGAGCGGGACGGGACGCTTAATGTGCACAGCCAGCTCCAGGCGGTGCAATGTGCTGCAGGTGGTCAGCGCATCGTTTTGGACCCCGGGGTAGTGCAGGGTGAACTTCGCACAAATAAATCTGCAAGGTCTTGAATATCAGCAACATAGGCCCATGGAGGTGCCCGGGTGAAGGTGTTTCATAAACACAGCTCATACCTCAAGTCCTGAAATCCCCGCCCCGCCTCGCCAGACCCCCTGCGCCCCCCCCCCCGTGATCCCCACCAGCATGGGGTCTGCCTCAGTCGTGATCTTGCGTGTCCCCTTGACATGGTCGAGCACCGTGACCTGGTTCTGGCAGGCAATGATCTCCATGGCAGGCATGGCACCCAGGAAAGAGTACCTGCATGCACGGCCAAGGCAAGGAAGGGCAGGGTGAAGTTTGTTGGACATGAGGAGGCAAGTAGGGCTGAAAGGCGCAGTCAGAGCCAGGCAGAAACGCTCAGAGCCATGCCAAGGCCTCGCAGTGGGGTAGGAAAACCGGAGAGGCAGGCCACAGCTCTTCCTCGTCAACTGACACCACCGACGGCCAGAATGAGGAGCTCTTCGTCACCCATCCATCCCAGCATCACCCACATCCTACACAAGTCATCAAGTACTGCCCACACACCACACAGGCTCCCGCACTGCACACATCCTTCCTCACTGGCGCCTCAGCCTCGGCAGGTAGAAAAGCAGCCATCCATGTGCAACGCGGCCAATGCCCTTGCGCCCTGTGTTCGCTGAAGTTCCCACCCACCTGACCCATCGCTTCAGCCCCCACCTAGCTCAGCTCCCACAACGACCAACCCTCCCTCGCTCCTGCTTCCATAGCACCACATGCACTGAGGTTTGACTTGATGCCCAGGCCTCCCCAATCCCCTCCCCAATCCCTGTTTTGCTTTCCACAAGCTGGGAAGGCGATCAAGCCGCTTGCAACAATGGCACGAGAAATCCTTTGCCATTCGGGGTAGGAGTCCTATGTACCCTCGCGGCGNCCCCTCCCCAGGATTGAACTAGACACTACTAGCTTGGCCCCTGTGGCGCCCAGTGGCGTAAACCCACCTGCCCTGCTGGTCACCGTTGACAACTGACTCCAGCAAGAAGCTGGGGGAGGTTGTGTCGTTCTCCTTGACCAGGCAGCGGTACGCCAGCACCGGCGTCAGCTGGTCAGAGAAGATGCGGCGGCATACCGGCACGACGTTGGCGCCCGACTGCACCGCTGCATGGAAGCGCTCAAACTCTGCATCCACTGGGGCTGGGGCTGAGGCGGTGGCCGCGACTGGGGCTGCGCGGCTGGCTGCTGTCTGAGCGGTGGAAGTCGCTGACGCAGTGGCTGCTGCGCTGGTCAAGGACCGGCTGCACCTGGCGCTTGAGCCTGTGCACGCAGGGGTTGGTGCAAGGCATGATGGATGACCCTGACAGGACCTGAGCGAGGGCTGGACAAGGCAATGGCAGGTGCCTCTCATACTCTGGGTATACCCTATGCTGGTACATGCCACCGGTGTGCCCTTTACAGGCTGAGGCTTCCCTGCGTCAGCCTGTACCCAACCCCTGGCACATGTGACTTTGCTCACTGCATGTACCTGGGAGCCCGCTGCCCAGCGCCCGCGCTTGTGCTGCCTGCGATACACAAGCAATTGCATGGTTCAATTCCCGCCCTCAGGCTCGCATGCTGAGGCATGCAGCGCAGGCAACAAGGGCCGCACCAGGCCAGAACGTGACGATCGATGTCCGGTGGCCAGCACCACGCAGCCCTGGCGCTTTGACAGCGGCCGCAGGGACTTGCCCGCCAGTGGAGAGCCGCTCAGCTGCATCGTTAAGCCGCCGTCAACCTCTGCCCCTGAAACAACCCAGGTGTGGCAGCTGCTTGATTCAGCGCGCTGCAGACCGATGCAGTGAGGAGGGACGTGATTAGCCCCGCGCGCAAGGGCCCGGAGGTGGGACAGGTGAGGTAGGTAAGAATTGCGGAAGTGTGGGCTTCGCTTGCACTGCACGCGTAGCAAGGCGCTCCGCCCGCCCAGCGCGCAGTCACGGACATCGTCGATATTTCAATCTCGAACATTGGTCTGCTTTCTGCGCCCCCGCCCGCCCTTTCGCGCATTTCACCATCCCTGCTGCTGCTGCTGCTTTCTGAGCAGCGAACACTGCCTGATGCCAACGCCGCTGCAAGTGTTTGCTTGTCAGCCCGAGCCGCTCTACTTCAACAACTGGGCTGATTTGGGCCCTGGCCAGGGCGCCGGGTTCCATGCCTCGCCCGAGGAAATTCGCCGCGCCGCTGAGCTGCGGGACCAGAAGCAGCTGCGCAGGGCTCTGCGAAAACAGAAAGGAGCGCTCTTCCTGGCCATCATGCAGGTGTGCAGGGGTGTTGCAGCAACACCTTGTGAACCAAACATGGCGCCCATGACCCTGCCTGCCTTCTGTTGCCGCAGAGGGATGTGGAGGCCTGTAGAGCACTGCTGCGGACACCGGCGGTGCTGCTAGAGTGCCACACAGCAGAGGGGCTCACCCCCATCGCCCTCGCAGCTGCTGTGGGAGGTAAGCTGGCAGCTCAAAGTGCGCAATGGCCTATGCTCAACAACCAATGTGGCATGGCATGCGTCATGGCATGACGGCCTTTCATGACTTGCTTGCCTTTCACCAGGCCAGGCGCTTGTTGACCTGTTGAGTGCTCACGAATCTGCCTTGTGCCCACCACTGCCCTCTCAGACATCGTCGTGGTGTCGCTGCTGTTGGACTTGGGGGCAAACGTAGCAGCCAAGGACAAGTGTGGAGCCACACCACTGATGCAGGCTGCACACAGGGGCCATGCACAGGTGCTGCAGCTGCTGCTAGACTCAAAGCAGGTGCGCATTCAACGCCCTCCGCAGCACAGCGGTCAATGTCACACCAGCCTGCGGTGGAAGGTGCAGGCAGGCGGTGTATGCTTGCGCAAAGCGCCACTCAAGACAGCTTTGAGGCAGCAGGCAGCTGCAACCACATTTGTGAACACCGCCTGCCATTGAACATCACTGCCCGCTGGCCCTGGGCTTGCAGGGTGGCAGTGTGGGGCGTGAGTACCTGCTCCGGCAGTCCAGCCAGCACGGCGAGACCGCTGTCATTGCGGCAGCCAAGGGCGGCCACGTCGCATGCCTTGAGGTGCTGGCCAAGGCTGGCGCTGAGACAGGCGCCACCTGCAGCTGTGAGGGGCATGCAGGCGTGGACGCTCTAATGATGGCTTGCAGGTGAGCACTTGGCCTGAGTGCCTTGCCCGCTGCGTCCTTCCAAAGGTTTGTGTCCACTTAAGGGGCCAATGATCTGTTACGGATTGCCTTGTCCTCAGTGCCTACCTCTAATTCCTGTTGGGTTGTTTCTTGACGCTCTGTGGGCACTGCCGCCAGCTCTGGCCCTGTTGCAGGGGCCACCCGCCTCACGTATGGATGGAGCTGCTTGTTCTTGCACACACCTCTAATGCCATCAGCGGCACCACCTCCCTGCTGTACGGTACTGCAGGCACGATCGTACGGAGGCCGCCAAGTGGCTGCTTCAGAGGGGCCTGAGCCCTGACAGGACAGACCACGGGGGCAGGACGGCGCTGATGCACGCCGCGGCGGCAGGGGCAACACAGGCAGTGTTGCTGCTGCTCGGGCTGCAGCTGCCGCCAGACACAACCCTGCGAGACGCCACGTGAGATTTCTCTTTGAAGTGGCACTGCAGAATGTTGAATCATAACTAACTTAACTCAATTCGTAGCCATCTTAAGAAAGATAAGGCCTGCATCTGAAAATCAGCGCAGTATATGTCTAGTTGCAGCAGTTGTGGCATGCCGTCTAGCTCATTAGCATAACATAAGCTTGGGGCAAACTGTCTGCTTTGCTCACTGCGCCCCTGCTCCGCCCGCCCGCCTCCACTGCCCCTCAGCGGCCACTCCGCGCTGCACCACGCGTGCATGGGCGGTGACATGGCAGTCGTGGAGGCGCTGGCAAAGCAGGGCAAGCTGCTGGAGCAGCTGCCGGAGGTACTGGACGGGGATGAGCTGGTCAGGCTGGCTTGCAAGGCAGGGCACGCCAGGGTGGTGGAATGGCTCCTGGAACACAAGGTGCGGGCAGGCTGGTGTGTGTGATTGGGGGGGGCGAGGCACAAGTTAAAAAACGGGCTATGATGACGAGGCTGCGAATGTTGATTGTTGATTACGGAAGGAGATGACATGCTGCAGGGGTGAAGGCTCATTTATAATGTCAAGATTACAGGAAAGCCAGTCTGTTGTACCTGCACCTGGAGTGTGTTGCTCATTCTGCTTCGCAGAGTCCTTCACTCAGCACCATTCTGCCTGCAGGCAACACTTCTGGCCGTAATCTTCTCACCTTCTCGTCTGCCCTGCATCCGCCGCCCTATGCAGGTGGGCGCGCACCGCCTGGTGCTGGACGGCCGCGGTAGCCCGCTGATGACAGCCGTCAAGGCAGGCCGCAAGGAGGTGATAGAG
Source organism: Chlamydomonas urium (assembly GCA_039880955.1). Taxonomy (NCBI): domain Eukaryota; kingdom Viridiplantae; phylum Chlorophyta; class Chlorophyceae; order Chlamydomonadales; family Chlamydomonadaceae; genus Chlamydomonas; species Chlamydomonas urium. The sequence goes on from JAWZTI010000453.1 coordinate 22,212, forward strand.
GTGCTGCTGGCGGCAGGTGCCAGGATTGACATGCGAGATGACAGGTACGAGCCGTGCTGTACACCTGTGGGTGCATTGCTGTAGGCGTACGGAAGCCCTTGTGGTGGTGCTGTGATGTGCTACGGGTCGTTGGTTCAAGCTTGACTGTCAAGTGGTGCTCGCCTCACAGCTGGTCATAAGCGATGACCTGCACCAAAACAGTGCCGCTCTGGGACACAGGCCACAGCCTGCCTTGACTTTGTTACAGTCAGCGAGTACGTCTGCTAACTTTTGGCCTCTGCCCGGATGCTGTGACCGTTTCTGCAAGCAGGGGCCGAACGCCCCTAGCCTGGGCGGCCGCTAATGGCAAGGCGGACATGGTGCGGCTGCTGGTGGCCAAAGGCGCGTCCATGCTGTGTCTCGACAACTTTGAAAGGTGTGGGGCCAAGCCTGCCTGTCACCCTGCTGCCCCAGCTGGCCCCTGCTGATGCCGCAGCAGGGTTTGCTCAGTGCTTTTGAGCAGGCAGTCCAGGCGACTGCTTCGCCCTGGCATTGCCTCACAATGCTGGTGCTGGCCGCTCGCTGCGTGAGAGTGATGTCACCTTTGTGACATTGGCGGTGCAATCAGGCCTAATGCGTCCTGCCCTGCAATATGTCTGTGCGCAGGGTTCCGCGGCAGCTTGCGTACTTCAGCCGCCACGGAGACACGTCGGAGATGCTGGCCCAGATGGCGCGCGTGCGGTACCTCGTACCGGACAGTGTTGTGTCAGACGAAGCGCTGGTGGCGGCCATCCAGGTGCGAGGCAGGCTGGTGGGTTTGCGGGTTGGGTCACCTGCTGTGAGGGATTTGATTGGGCTGGTTTTCAACGCAAGGCCGCTGCCTGCAGGTAGCAGCCAGGGGGAACCGGCTGAGGCTGCACCGCCAAGTCTTGCCCCTGCCTCCCGGGCTTTTCCTCGCACCAAATGGCCACGCCAGTCAGCGTCATCAGACACTGCCCAATTGGTGCCTTGTCATTCGCTGATGCTTGTGGAGCTTCCGCCTGCACTGACACCTGTTGTGAAATGTGTGTGCTTGCAGGCTGGAGGGTACGGATCCGCCGAAGATGCGGTGGCTGCTGGTCTGGCTGAAGCACGTTACAGAGCCGGGGGCAGGCGGCACAGTGAGGGTCAGCACAGTCCGCGCGGGCGCGCACCTGATGGCCTGGCCTGCAGCCCTGGGGGTGTGCCCCTGCATGCGTTGAGTGCCAGGGACTACCACAGGCTGCTGGCAAGCTCAGGGAAGAATGGCTTCAGGTCGAAAACGGTGGCTGTGATGTGGCTGCCAACGCACACCACGGGGGGGCCTGTCATCGGAAGGCACATGTTCCCGCAGGCATCGCAGTGGAAGGTCAGGGCGCTGCGGCAGGACAGCCCCTATGGCAAGCCCATTTGCACGCGGCTGCAGTAGCTTGTGCTTGAGGGTTGGAGGCTTGTGTTTTTGACACCTGTGTTTGCTGGGCATGTAAACTCGTGTGTGTCATGACGATTTGATCAACGTGGTCCTGAGCTATGATATGATATGTCGGGAAACGCAGTGACCCGGCCTGGTACAAGCGCACCTTGCAAGCGTTGCGTGGCGCTACCTGATGCACAGCGGAGGCCAGTGGGGGCTTAATTCAGACATTCGGTGCGTGACACACTGCGGTAACCCATGTGGTACCCACTGTTGCGTGGGACCATCAAAGCAGCATCGCTGCCTTGCCCACTCCCCACGTAGTTTGATCCTCCCTGCATGCAATCATGCGACTAGCACTGGCCTGGGGTGTTGTGGCGCTGCTCAGGCGCTGCTTGCGCCTGGGTACATGCTGCGCTTGCGCGCTGGCAGACAGCCAGCACGGGCTGGTGGCTGCACAGGTGCGTTGTGCCAGCAGTCAGCCTGGGCACTACCCCGCCGGCGGTTCCAGCGTTCCGGCACTGCCTCTGGCGCAGGTGCAGCAAGCCAGTCATAAATGCGCAGCTGTTTCTGTATGTTGTGCCATTCATGGCTCCTGGACTCTTGCGGCAGGTGACGGCAACATTCCTGGCGCTGCGACTCTGCATGAGGCGCTCAGACATGTCTGTTACCATCATCTTGGTAGGCAGGCTCAATGGAAAGCAGGCTCAACGGAAAACATCAATGGAAAGCCCAGTCTGTTGCCACCAGCCTTTTGCATGTCAAGAAGTGCACGTCCAACCTACCGAGCTGAGCCGCTGTTCTTGCACAACACCAATCGCTGCCACGCAAGACCTGCAGCAGCACCTGTCACGGGCCAGGGAGATTGCGGACGAGTGCCTGCCGCAGCACGTTGTGAACACGCTGCTGGGCTGCACTGGCAACAGCCCAGATGATAGCATGTGTACGCCCAGGGCCTCCAGCAGCAGCTGCTCTGAGCCCCAAGTGACCACAATGTGCCCCGCTGGGCTGCAAATCCCTGGGCCAAGGGAAAGACCTCCAGGGCCTAAGCTTGTTCGCACCTTCAGTTCAAGGCGGCTGCTGCCGCTCGGCGTGCTGCAGCGGGACACACTGTCCACTCCTGGGGCCATTCGTTCATCAATGGATGTTGGCAGGCCCAGGTGAGCTCAGCCAGAACACAGCCTAAGGCACATCCTCAACCACCAACTGTTGGACAGCTGGCACGGCATCAGCTCGAGCGCAGCACCAGTTCCCACATGCTTGCAATCCCACTGGCAGTGCCTTTCGGCAGAGCTGCCCAGCAGCCACCCCAGGCTGGATGGTAGGTTGTCCCGGTGCACACCGCTTCATGGCCATCACGATCCGCGCTGCGACGACGGTACTGCTGGGTATGCGGAAGAACACCCTGCCGCCTGCGTCATGTTCTGTGGTGAGTCAAGCTGGCCGCTAGCTACAGTGACTCGACGGCCTCGGTGTGACACTGCGATGCCCTGGTGCCCTGCTTTGTCAAGGGGTCGTACAGGTACAACTGCCAGGTGCGGCTGCATGTTCAACAAGTTGGCCAGCTGCAACAAGCTGCCAAGTTGGCAGCCCTCCCCTGCAACAAGCTGCCAAGTTGGCAGCCCTCCCCTGCAACAAGCTGCCAAGTTGGCAGCCCTCCCCTGGATGAGCTGGTTGCAATGTCACCTTTCCTGTACAAGATCGACACCATTGGGGACTGGTGTGTGCAGCAGCGCAAGGGCAGCTCATCGTGCATCGACCTGTCACTTGCGATCAGCTACGGCTGTTACTGTCCACCGACAGATTCAAGTGCACCTCACCGGTGCAGCTACATGGTTGCGTCTGGGCTGCGGTGGCACGGGGACAATCCCTGCCCAGCGCGCACCATCGTTGACTTTGGCAAGACCGTGCTGGAAACAGCGGCCACGGTATGCGACCCCGTGTCAGCCGAGCCGCTGCGCATGCGCTGCGGCGTGGCGCGCGGACTCGTTGTTGGCGCTCTGCTGGGCTCCCTGCGCAGGAAGTACTCCTTTTGGACCGCGACCAACCCGTAAGTCTTCGGGGAAGTGCTGCACCAGCTGCCTCCGCTGTCAAGCACTCGCAGGCTAAGAGCCGCACAGCCCCCGCCTGCACCAAAGATCAAGCCATGCCCAGCGTCGACAGTCCAGGACCGTCCTTGCTCCTTGCCTGCACCTGTGTGCAGTGCGAGCCGCCTTGAATCAACCTCCCAACCAGGCGCCACCCACGTATCACATGACGTGTACCAGTAGCTGTGGGAGCACAACCTATGCACGACCCTGCAAGGACGTGAGCAATCGGGCTCATCCGACAAGCTTCATTTACGCAGAACTGACGACGAGATGCATTCGTCTGAGGATGGGCCCTGGTGTGATGCCTGTGATGACCCAGGGATGATGCTTGACTTTGACTGCAGCGTGACCGCCGGGTGGCTTGAGAATGGGCCGAGTCAAGGGCATGCGCTGCAAGTGCACACGACAGCTGTGCCTGTCCTACGACAGGCACATACTGCAGTTGACACAGTCCACCCTTGGGGCAATGCAGCTGCGCCCAGCTCTCAGACGTCTGCGGTGGAGGCCGCTCACCCCGGCAGCACTGCCCCTGAACTGATAGGTGAGGGTGGGTGCTGAATTGAAGGCGAGCTCTAGAAGTCAAGAGGCATCTTTGTGCCCAAAGGATGCTTGCCTCTGGAGACCTACATCCTCCAGGTAAAGTAGTATTGACGATGACATACACTATTGTCATGTCAATGAACGCCGGTGGACTTGACCAAGCATTGGGGCTGGGCGCGTCTCAGGCAAGCAACCTCACCACGAGTGCAGAATGTGCTGCTGAAGGATGCGGTTACGATATTGCAAAGCAATTGGTTAAGACGGGCAAGGTAGTTGTAAATGAAACATGAGAAGTTAGTGATATTCTGTGCTTATTTGTTGCCCTCTTTCAACCATTACCTACTCAAGCCATTGCACACATTGGCTGCCACTGGCTGGTCGCTGCACACGCGAGGGCAAGTACTCAACTGAATTCGAATTCGTTGTCTCTGCACACTGCGGATGTACTGTCATGCCTTGAAACTGAATGCACTGGGCCTGGCTGGCCTAGCCTATCATTTGCTTCCTTGCTTACTCAAGGTATGCAAGCTTGCCTTGATGAAGCTTGCCTTGCAAGGCTTCAGTGGACTGCACTGGGTGGTGTTCTAACATCCACCAACCATTTTTGCTTGTAATTTGATGTTGTCATCAGCATACCGTTTGTGTGTCTGTCATATGAACTTAATGTTTCTGCTGAGACTGCCCCAAGCAAGTATATGGCGATAGGCACAAAGGCAGGTGCGAGCGACCCTGTGCTGCCGCTGCGCAGAAGGGCTGCAGGACAGGCGAAGAGGTTTGGCCACAGACAAGGCCACAGGAGCAGCAGTGTCACTGTCAGTGACTCAATGACTCACTGACTTACTGACGCCTGCGCAGCTGTGGCACTTCGGGTACCACGAGTTGCCTCCGCAGGTGGATATCCACCTGCCAGTGCTCAGTCAAACTTGACAGAGCTGTGCGGCTTCTCATGGCACTCATCTGGGTAAAGGCAGCTGCAGTTGCGGTTGGAGGCTTCAGGGTAGCTGCAGCTGTACATGTCTAGGGTTGCTGCCTCCAACTTTTGTATGCATCCAATTTACTTCGGTAAACGCGTTGTCCAATTTTAGACAAAATGCAGTTTTTGTTGGCTCCTTCCATCCCATTGGCAGCAACGTGCCTGCACGCTGGAAGGAAACGGTGATAGGTACTGCTAAATCCACAATCTGCAGGTGTAACTCCCAAGCAGCCCTGCATGCGAGCACCTGCGTGCACGCTGCTCTTACTTCAGCGCTAGGAGCGCCAGGTGCCTTGTCTGGCTTGCGGCACCTGCAGCAGATCGTTTCCCCAGGTGCATACTTGCAGGCCAGTGGCCGGACAGCATCTCGTCCAGTGTTGTCGCGCACGAGCATAGTAGTAGGGTGGGCAGCGGTTTTCGCGTTCAGGTGGCTCATCGCTGGCTACTCCGGGTAGATTTGCAACAGCCCAGGCACTGGCCAATATGCACCAGCTATGAGCACCATGTCGTGCCTGCACTTTCACGAAGCCGGTCTGCTCACCTGCATGCTCCAACTCGTGTGTCACACGTGAAGTGCTGCTGCAGGCACGTCTGTGCCTGTGTCGGGGCCATGGGCCCGCCTGGTTTTCTGGGCGTCTTGGCCAAGCTGGGCCGCGGTGGCAGCCGCAGGGACGGGCAGGGCAACACAGGGGCCGATGCTCCGCCTGGGGCCATGGCAGCGGCAGCAGCAGCAGCAATGGCCTCCCTGGCCACAGAAGGCAGTGGCAGGGGAAGCAGCGGCGGCGTTGGCGGCGTGGGTGGCATGCTGGCCGCTGCGCAGGCCGCGGCCAGCCTGATTCAGGCAGGGACGTCCATCTTGGATGAAGCCCAGGCGCTTGCCGCCGGTATGGGCCTGATGGGGCACAAGATCCTGGACAAGGAGATCTACGACCCTGATCGCGACCCGGTGTGGTACCACCCTACGTTCCTGGACGCCTTCGCCAGCCACACCTTCTCCCCGGACACGGCGCCGCGCCGGCTGCAGCCCGGCATGGTGGCCATGTCTGCCAGCCTGGACTTTGTCGCCTGCCTGCTGTCCAAGCTGGGCTCAAGGGGCGCGCCTTTCACGGTGCTGCACGACGCCTTCCAGGCCGGCAGCACGCTCGCAAAGGCCCTCTCCGGCCCCGCCTCTGATGCCTACATGCTGTCCCAGCTGGAAGCCCTAGTCGGGAGGGTCAAGGCCATGGCACCCGGGGACACCCTAGTGGTACCCATCGGCTGGACTCGCCCACCTCCAGATAAGAAGGACGGCGGGGAGGGCGGTATCCCGGGCCTCGCAGGCCTGGCCATGCCCGGAGGTGCTGCCGCCGCCGACGCCGCCACCGCTGCCGCCGCCGCTGCTGCCGTCTCCACCGCATTTGCTGGGGCCAAGGGCAACGGCGGCCCGGCGGCGGCCGGGGCGCAGCGGCCGCTG
>JAWZTI010000454.1:3312-20589 GCA_039880955.1 Chlamydomonas urium
TCCTCGCCCCCATCTGGCACACTTCTCCATCCACCTAACACCATTGACCTGCCCAGGCATGGTCTCAAAGGCCTCACACCTGCAGGTGGGCAAAGACTGCGCTGATGTCGCCATACTGCTGCTGACGCAGACGCAGGACCTGAGTCTGTAAAGCACGCAGTGGCAGCAGCATCAGCAATCAGTAGCGGCAACGGTGCTGAGTCCTGAGCAGCACTAAATGCAGCAACTCAACATATATCCATTCCTATGGTAATGGCACTGAAACACAGCTGTGTAATGTCATTGCAAGTGGCGCAGCCTGTCCGCTGATGTTGCTGACCCACTTTCCCCCCCTTGTTGCTAAGTATCTGCGTCCTAGTCTTATTCAAAAGCCCCGCATCTGTGGCCACTGCAGCGCTCGGTGGTAAGGCAGCAGCCACGCACTTTCTCGCCGCAGATGCTCTCCAGTGCACCTCGTACTGCCAACCCAAGGCCCTTGAGCGTGTTGGTGCTGCCCTTGCTGGAGGTGGTTGGTGTGAACGCAAACAGCAGCTGGGCAGGTACATAGCGGGTGCAGATGGCAAGACTCGTCAACAGAGCTTCAGAGCATCCCGTTGCATCTGTGCCATGCATGCTGCGTCTACGCGCTGCGTGGGGTGTTGGGTTTTACTTGGCAGCTATACCCACACTGTGGTCATGCTCTTCATCCCCACGGCCAGAGTCAGTGGTGGAAAGGATGTAGGCGGACAGCATGGCGTTGTCAAGGGTGCCCTATTGACCGACCATCTGGCTTGCTGTTGATGCGTTGCTGGATTCGTTTTGGTTGCATGTACGCAATGCACGGTCAGTTCTCTGGATGCTATGATGTGCCCCAACAAGCTGCTGACTCGCTTTTGCCACACCATCGGAGTTCCGAACCTTGGCCCAAGAAAGTTGGGTCCCAGCCCCCGCGCTCGTCCAGCGCCCATAAATCCTCCTGCGTAAGCATTGTCTGGAAGCGCTTGGTGGCCAGCAGCCAAGCATCCTGTGCGACGTTCCTGGCCCCAGCACCTGCATCAGCCCCATCCCGCGGCGCACTCTCCCTGCTCGCACGCCGCCACCATGACCAGCCCGTCAAAGCGGCGTGACATGGACGTCATGAAGCTGTAAGCCTGCAGCTAGGAAGGAGCCCAGTGCTAGGGTTTGCGGTCCGGCAAGCGCGCTCACCGCGGCGTGCATGCATGTGCAGCATGATGTCGGATTGGAAGGTGGAGCTGGCAGACGAGAGCAACGTCAGCGAATTCTACGTCGAGTTCCACGGCCCAAAGGACAGTAAGTGGCTGTTCAAGTGTGCTGGAAAGGGGCAGGTGCCACGCGCCACCTCACCGCATGGCATGACAACACAGCAACGCTGCATCACAAACCACACAATCTAGAAACTTTCGTCCCAGGCACGTGCTAAAGCAAGTCTGCCAACCCTGCACACAGGCCCATATGAGGGTGGAGTGTGGAAGGTGCATGTGGAGCTGCCTGAGGCGTACCCCTACAAATCGCCGTCCATCGGCTTTGTCAACAGGATCTTCCATCCCAACGTGGATGAATCGTGAGTGCGCATGCCCAACAAGCACAGCTGCATGCCATTGTCGGTAGCATGCTGCCTGCAAGTGCGCAGCATTGCTTGAAAAAATGCTTCACTCTGACTGCCGCACAGTATGCAGTTGTCATATTCTGTGCCAAGCTTGCGGTGCCATCCATCGTGGCCTGCGTTGGGAGCGTCAGTTGTCAGCTAGCTTTCCCATCCTGCCGTGTTGAAAGACCATGTGCCGCCCGCTCCCATGCTCCCATGCAGGGCTGGGTCAGTCTGCCTAGACGTCATCAACCAGACGTGGAGCCCGATGTTTGGTAAGCAAGCCTGATCGGTATTTGCACTGCATGGTCTTTTCTAGCGCAAGAACAGAGCAAGCTGTTCAACAGATGAACGTATCTCTAGGGTGCAGGGGCTGCACACTTTGCAGACGCAACAGTGCCTGACGTGGTCTGCACTCAAAACTTACTGACAGCATGGCCCTCAACCAAGCCATTGCTGGCAGGTTAAAAAAACATCACAGAAATTCGCCACAATTCCGATGCACCTCACAGATCGGCAGACTCTTCTTGCAAAAGAAGCCTCAGCTTTCAAGACCCATCAGACGAGTTGCTGCCACCCTCTGCTGCGCAGACCTGATCAACGTGTTTGAGGTGTTCCTTCCGCAGCTGCTGCTGTACCCAAACCCCTCCGACCCACTCAACGGCGAGGCCGCGTCGCTGCTCATGCGCGAGCCGCAGATGTACAACCAGAGAGTACGCGGTGAGGACTGGAGGTGCAGGTGCAAGGTGTGCAGGGGACAATCAGTGCGTGTGCGGCGAAGGGGGGGGTGCAAGTGAAGGAGAGGGTGTTTTGGACTCGCAGGCCACAGAGCAAGTGCAGTGCAAGGTGAACAAAAACAAACCTGCACCCTGTGCCCTCTTTTCCTTACCCCACAGAGTACGTCACACGCTTTGCGCGGCAAGAGAACATCATGGGCAACAAGAACGTTGGCAAGAACGACAGCGACGACGGCGGCGACAAGATGCAAGGCGTAGAGGACGAGTCGGACGGCTTCCTGTCGTCCAGCGACGACGAGAAGGACGACAGCTGACGGCAGGGATGCGGTCAGAGCAATAGCAGTAGCATCGGTGGCAGGGGCGAAGGCAGCGGCAGCGGCAGCAGCGGCGGCCGCAAGGCGGTTGGGGGGGGAGGGCGTGTCGGCGGCGGCGGTAGCCAAGTGCGGCGTGAGGTTTGTGTGGTGGTGCCGTACAGAGCGTCTACGCCCTTGGCGCTAAGGCTGTGGTTCTGCCAATGGGCCGCTTGTCAAATGCTCGGTTTGCCGTTGCCTTGCAGCCTCAGCTGTCACGAAGGAGCAGGCATGGCACTCCGAACCTCGGGGTGTCCCCGCTTGTCAGTCGCCTCAGCCTTGGTCACAGCCTTGATTGGGCACCAGGGGTTTAGGCATTTTTGCCTCCAGGGGTTGTGATCGCCCACCGCACCATCGGCGCCCAGGCCGGTGCCACCGCCTTTCCCCACTCTTCCCGGCTTTTGCAAGAGGGCTCTCGCTTTCGTGCCTTGCATCCTCTCTTTGCCTTTAAGCCTCGAGTCTCGCACATGTGTTTGTGGGTGTGTATGCTTCTTTTCTGCCGAGCAAGCCATCAAGCCGCAGCCTTTGTTTGTGCAAGGGTCAGCGCATCCACCCACAGGGAGTGCCGGGCGTCGCAGGTACTTCACAGTGCACCAAGCCTCATCTGGTCTGCACGTTGCCTTTCCTCGAAAGGCATAATGCAAGCACTCCATGTGGTAGGCGCCGCCCTGCAGCATTGTCAGGCTTCTTGGCGCATGTGTAGCTGGCTCCCGTTTGCTGCCTTTGCACGCACCTTGTAACTCTATCACCTGTTTCTGCTTTCACGACTGTTTGATGCACAGTCGAGCCGGTTGCAGCCTGCCGCTCGCATTTGGTCATTGTCCATTTGATTTGAGTGCTCGGTCACCATCACCAAGAGTTCACGCAGCTGTGGGACGAATCCCTGTCATGTTTCAAATCCGTCAGCAGGCGGTGATATTGCTTTCATCATCGTGGCTGCGCTTTGTCTAGAAGAGCTGAAAGCGGGCAAATGAAAGGGAAAGAGGGATGCTTGTGTCTAAGTGTCCTCAGATGAGGCATGCGCACACCACTTTGGGCAAACAAGGCCATCTTCTACGTGACTTAGCCTGAGGCCACTCAGATCACGAGATCTCAACACGGGCGCCCTGCCAGATCTAGCTGGGCAGCTTGCCTTGCGCCTTGTGCTCCGCTTCTAGCGCCAGGAAGCCACCCGGCTTCTGCTCGCACGTCGTGGGCACGGTGCCCGTGGCGACATACTGGTCCCAGCACGGTATCGCGGCGGTCGCCTCATTGAAGGAGCTGATGAGCGTGCGCACCAGGTCGTTCTGCATGCCCTTGGGCGGCTCGGTCAGGTTGCGCGGCAGCGGGCGGCTCGCATATGTGCGCTTGTCGAAGCGCCACGCCCCGATCTTGCCGGGCGTGAACACGCCTGTGGGGACGCAGCAGAGGCACAAGCGTGAGGTCAGCGCAGCCATCGCAGGCCACCCAGTCTGCAGCCGCCTGCTGTCGCACCCAGGCAGGCGATGCTGCATCGTCCCCCCCGCCCATCCAGGTGCCGATGCTTTGAGTCGGTGCAGGTCTGCCAACCGTTGGCCCCCCTTTCACTACTGCTCCTCCCCCGGCCCATCTTCAGGCAGGCAGCTCCCTCGCCCTTATTCCCCTGCCACCCGCCAGCCGGCTTGATCGCCAGCCGCGCCTTGGCAGCCCTTTCTCACCGTCAAGGGTGTAGTCCATCCCATACGTGTAGTGGATGATGTGGAAGGGCTTGCCAGGTGCCATCTGCAGGTCGCGGTCCCATGGTGGTTGCGACATCATGTGTAGGTACAGGTCCACGCGCTTCACGCCGCCCAGCCACAGGGCGATGCAGAAGCCGTACATCTCCTGCACCCAGCCCCAGGCCTGCAGCAGAAAGGAGTGGATTAGGTGCAGGGTGGGCAAGGTTGAAGGGAATGAGCGTACCATAAAGCTTGGTGAGACATGTCTCCATGTGAATGTCACCTTATGCCAAAGATCGTCTTCACCCTTAGTTCTTTACAAAGTGTGATACGGTCAGGATGGGGAATGTGTGCGAGGAGAGAGAGCGGATGCGGTACGTTGATAGCTAACAGTTTGAGGGTGCTCTCTCATCCTTGCTTAAGGTATGCCGTGAATCCTTTCATCAGTCACGCGCATACACGCAGGCAATACTGTGATACTATCTACGCACATGTGCTGAGATAGTCCTACCTTGTTTGCTTCTGGATCCTTGAAGATGGCAATGGATGTGTTCATCCAGAGGGGCATGACGGTCTTCATGTCACTCATCGTCTGCATGGCAAGGCAGCGGCAACAGTTAGGTGAAAGAAGGTGAGCAGGCGGTGGCCGGTGGTTGCGGAGACATCGGGTTGTGGTGGCAGCGGTGGCGATGGTGGTGTGTGATCTTGCAAACGATGCAACTTATGGGCTGCAAGTTCAAGGCGCAGTATTGCACATGGGTGGAACGCTCTGCGGCTATAGCATTCCCTGAGGATGGGGGCGCCAAGCCTCAAGGTACCCTTGGACCTCCTCCAAGCCACATCTTGCAGCATGTGGTTGGGTCGCCTGTCGATCTACCCCGGCCCAGACGCACCATGTAAGTGGGCGAGTTGCCGATTGGCGCCAGCTCCCCCATCTGCTTCTTGGTGATCGGCCCCGTGAACTTCTGTGTGACCTTCTGGTACTCCGCCTTGGCCGGCTCAATGTAGAAGAAGGGGAAGGCGGCCGGCGAGTCGGAGGTCATGAAGTTGGGCAGCGGCCTGATGAAGATGTGGTCTGGCTCGGACATGAGGACGTACTGCTCAGGGATGTTGGCCTTCTTTACCCACTGGGCGAAGGCGTATGGGCGGTTGAGCACGACGTACCTGCAGGTGTGAGGATGCGTAGGAGGTGGATTCAACGAGCGGGTGGGGGAGGAAGCAAGGGAAAACAAGGCACCTTCGCATGGAGATGCAGCTTCAGGTTCCAATACTGTGAGTACATTTGGCATAAGGGCATTAGGAGCTGGTCCAGCGCAACGTACACGCAGGTGCTGGGTAGGGTGTGAAAAGCGGCGTGGACAACACCGACCCCCATCCACACTTCCCTCCCCCCTAGCAAGCACCCATCCTCTTACTTGTAGGTTCGAGGGGCGAGTTGGCAGGCAGGGCATCCACCCCAACCCACCGTCACCCTCTCCACTTCCACCGTTGTTTCTTCCCCTCAAGCTGCTGCGCCTCCCTCCCCTCAAGCTGCCGCCCTCATGCTTACCAGTTGTTGGGCACCACATCAGCAGGTAGGGGGTCCACCACCATGGTAGGGATCTCGTCCATCAGGTCGTCGGCCTTGCCTGAGTGCAGCAGGCGAGTGAAGCCGCCCATCTCACAGGGGCCCTCGCTCTCACACTTGTGCTTCTGCTTCTTGTACCTGTGACGCGTTCATAACATGCACACGGATCGTATCAGCTGACATTTAGAGGGACAGGGGGCCAGGGGAGCGGGTAAGGGTGCAATGGCAACTCATACTGCAGGCGATGCTCCATCACTCAAGCCCATGACGCACTGCAACGAACATCGCTGAATCTGTTCTTGGACCCCCAGCGCGCGGCGCCTGTCTCATCCGCAGCAACACATGCCTTTCCCCTCGTTACAAGCAGCATCTGTGCCCTCTGCCTCCTCACCAGTAGTAGTGGATGCGTATCTGCCAGTGCACAGCGGTGCCCATGGCTGAAGTCACAATGTGGAACTTGCGCAGCTCCTTCTGTATACATGGCCAAACAAATCACGTATGTGTTAGCATATAGGAAAGTGACTCATAATTACTCATGTTGGCAGTGGCGCAAAACAGGTGCTATCAGCTTTGTCCATGATCATGTCATTCGTCGCGATGGCAGGGTCATGTTTGCGCCCCTTGCACCTGTCCGTTTATCGCGCCACAGTGCCTCATCCACAATTGCGGGTTAGCAGGCGCAGCTGCTGCGCAGCCGCGTCATCATACTTGAATGCACAGCCCAGTCCATGCCCGTCAAACCTGACTGCTCCCTGACCCCACTCATCTCACCCGACTCTCCATTCTCTGCCACTGCATCATCTTGTCAGGCATTCAATCCTCTCTCCCGCGCCCCCTCCTCCGATTAGCCCCCCTTCCCCTGCCTCATCTGCACCTTGGCTTCGCCGTCTGGCTTTGCGTTGAGGTCAACGTCAAGGGTACCCGCAGTCCAGGGCACGTTGGCACCCTCCTTGGCGGGCTTGGCGGCCTCAGGGTGCGCCTGCGAGTGTGACAATTGCAACTGTTGTTGACCAAGAGGCTGCCGTAACTGACACGGGAGGTTAGGATGCGGTGCAGATGGGGAGGGCGGTGCTTGTGACTGTAGGGGGTTACTGCACATGCAAGAGCGTTTTGCTGTGGGGTAACATGGCATGTAGGAGCAGGGCACGTGATGCGCTACGGCCCTGCTGCACGTTGCGTTTGAGTGCCTGCAGGGCTGGACAGGCCCTGAAACCTTCATTCTGCTGGCTGTGAGCTTGGCTGCTGGTGTCGGCGCTGCCGACATGAAGGGCAGTGACTTCACATTTGCTGCCGCTGCTGCCACCGCCACTGCTGCTGCTGCTGCTGCTCTGTCGAATCGCACCAGGTGCTTAAGCCAGCACTCCTGGTAGGTGCCGTGGCACATCTTCTCGTCCCCGCAGTACACCCAGACTGCGCACAGCGTTAAAGCAGGGGCATGCAAAAGGAGGAGAGTGTGCAGCGGAAGCAAATTTCATGCCAGCTCTGTGTATCAACTTGAGCACGTTGCTCAGTCATGTTTGCCTGGCCCAAACCGGCCGCCGTCTAGCTGAAATCAGCAGGCGACTCCTTCCCGCGCATAACGTTGCCTAGCTGCCTGCCTGCTGCAGCCAGTGGCATTGTCGTACAGGCGTCCTGCTAACCCTGTGCACCTGCCCGTCGCTAGCCAGCTGCAGGCGTGCTGCCAAACCTGTGTGCCTGCTTGCAGTCTGCCACTTATATTGTCCAACCAGTTTGCTCTGCTCTCCCCGTGTGCCTGCCTGTGAAGCAATTGGCCCAGGCACTACCGTACCATTGCATTCGTTATCGTCAGCTGTGGGGGGCTTGTAGTTGCGGCACCTGTTGCAGCACTCTTCCGCTGAATTCACCTTGTGTGAGTTGCCCCACACCAGCACATCTCCCCACAGCCTGCATGCATGCATGCAGGAACGCAGCATCAGCACCGCCGGGCTATTGCAAGGAGGCGGCCTGCACCTGCAGGGCTTCTGCATGCTGGCAATCTGCAATTGACACAAGCCTGCTCACTCTGTGTGCGGATACGAGTAGCACTTCTTGTCGCTACTTGGCGTGCTAACAGCAGACCCGGACGTTGCCCCACCGCCGGAGCTACCGCCTGTTATTAACCTGCCAGCGACTGAGTTGGCCTTGGGCAGGCGCGCTGGGTAGACAAAAGAGGGTAGCCCACGCTCAGGTGCAGCGAGGCAACTAGGGATCTGGCTGTCGCACTTGAACACCTTGCAAACCGTGTCAGCTGATGGCAGCGCATTGTCTACGGGCACGCTGCATGCCCATTCCAGTCACGGAAGGAGCTGTCTCGCTTGCAGACTTGCATGCAGACTTGCCTAGTGCGCTTGCATCCAAGCTAATCGGCTTCGCAGAAGACGGCGATGGCGCATTGGCCTGCTCAAAGGAAAGCCGCTGCTGGTTGTGCTCCTCTAAACTGGTGATTTTGCTCAGCTCTGAAAGACTATAGAAGGTCACAACAGCAGCAAATGCGAGCGTGAGGATGACGATACGATTGCTGGCCATGGTGGCAGTCGCCTGCCATGAGCAGCGGTTGCCGAGCGACGCACCTGTTGCACTTGCATGCGCGTTCACACAAGGTTGGGACTCCATCATCGCATCGAGTGGCCATGACTGGCAACCCCGTGTAGGCCTGTAGATGACGATGTCTTACATGCTGCACGCTGTCTAGTTTCGTCTGCGCTTGAATAGCACGCGCACACTGGCCGCCAAGGCGCAGGGCATGTCGCCGGCACATCACCACCCCACCCGTAAGCAGGCTGAACGCCATCCGTGCACAGCATCAAGCAGCCAGGCTCCTTAATCTAACCAGCCATCCCCGTCATGCCCTGACACATGCAGGCACTGCCAGGGCCCAGGCGCACCTGCGCCAGGCCCAGCCATGGGGTTCCAGCACCCGAGTGGACCATGGGTTGGCCAGCAGGGTCATGCAGCATGTAGCCCGTGCAGCACCAGTGGACCGCTCAGCAGCTGCCAACCGTCCCAGTGGCAACGGTGCAGTGCCAGCGGCACCTGGGTTGAACCGCCCTGTGTACTCTGAACCCCCGCCTGCTGACTGGGCAGACTCTTCCCTGGCAGACATGCTGCAGCTCAGCGACGCGGAGGTCAGTGCAGATTCGGACGACGTGGTGTGGGGTGCAGAGGGTGTGGCCGAAATTGCAGCAGGCGCAGAACCAGACGCTGGCGTGCTCACTCAGGATGAGGAGAACCCTTACACACCAGATGATGCCCTTGTGTGAGTTGTGGGCTGGGCTAGCGTGGCTGCCTGTAACCATCTGGAGGGATCAGGCTTGGAGCTGCGCCTGCAGCGCGGTGGACGAGAAACGTGCTGTACAATCGGCATGTACAGGGCACGTCGGCAATGCCCTTCTTTGCTAGTGATGGGTTGCAGCAGCAGGGAAGCCAGCAGACAGCCTCCATTTTGCATGAACACCGTTCCCCCCGTTCAGTTGTTTTGCACGCTGACCAGCTGTCGTGCCGCCAATTCAGCTGTTGCACCTTCCGCACTCTCTGCACAGCAACGCTTTACCCATCCTCCCTCTGCAACATTCCCCCTTCCTGAAGCAGCATGCCCAACACACCCACAGTCCTGAGGAGGGGGGCATCAGTGCGAAGCCTGCCCTTGAGCAAGTTGTTCCATCCCCTCTGCACATGCTGCCCTCACACTTGTGCTTTCCTCCCATGCTGCATGGGCCTGCCCGGCATGCTTACAGTCCTGAGGAGGAGGGCATCAGTGGGGAGCCTGCCCTGGAGCAGCTGCTAGTTGAGGCAGGCAGGGACCTGAGCATAGACCGCCTCCGCCAGCTGTTCGCCTTCCCTCTGGACAAGTTCCAGGCCACGGTGGGTATGCATGCGGGGGGAATGGGGAGGGGTGATGGAACGGGCGTGTAAGGGCAGGGGGAAAGCGGTGAGGGATGGGTGGTTTGGAAACACTCTTGATAAGCATGTCTCGGGCGATGGTGCGGGTGCATGTGGAGGGCAGGCTTGGGGTGAGTTGCACTACCTACCATCCTATCACGAGGGTTGGTCAGGCAGAGGTGCATGCGGTGCATTTGAGAAGCCGGGATGGGGTGAGATGCCCTCTCACTGGACAGACTCCAGACGCTTCCGATATGGGATCAAAGTGTGACATATCACTGTGCGTTTTTGTGCCCCATGTTGTGCCTGTTGCGCCCTGTCCTGGCTGTTCCCTGCAACCATGCTATGGTTATGATGCTGACCGCAGTGTGTTGACCACTGCTCCTGTGTTGCAGGCGATTGAGCACTTTGTGGAGGGCAAGAGCGTGGTGGTGTGTGCACCAACGGGGGCGGGCAAGACGGTGATTGCAGAGGCCGCCGCAGCCGCTGCCCTGGCCAGGGGCCAGCGCGTCATCTACACCACGCCGCTCAAGGTGGGAGCTGTGTTTGGGAAGGCGGGCAGGGTGCAGGGAGGCTGTACCATGACAGTGCTTGTACTCTTGCCAAGGCCTGTTTGGGATGCACACTGACCTGCATGCCCTTCCCTCACAGGCCCTGAGTAACCAGAAGCTGTATGAGCTGCAGCGGCGCTTTGGCACGACGCGTTGCGGCCTCCAGACCGGTGACACGTCGCTCAACACCGACGCTGTGGTGGTGGTGATGACCACCGAGATATTGCGCAATATCATGTACAGGACAGCTGAGCTAGCGGCGGCTGATGGTGAGGCACAACATGGATCTGCAGGGAGGGAGAGATGGGAGGGTTGCGGGAGATGCAGAGGGGCAGGGGCGGCTCCTCCTGGTTAAGATGGTAGCAGCATCATTGTATGATGACAAGCTTGAGGGAGAGCAGGATGGGACCCTCTCTCTCCCGCTCTGTGTCATGGCATGACGCACTAGGGCCGCCTGTTTCAGGCGCCACATCCAACGGGCAGGTTTTCGTTGAGTTAACCTCCTCCGCCTCCACACATCCCTCCACACTACCTTCAGAGAGCAACCCTTCCTTTATGTCCCTGGATGGCAGCACCTCAGCCACCCCCTCCCCAGGCTCCAACACGCGCGAGGCGCGCCTAGGGGACGTCGGGCTTGTAGTGCTGGACGAGGTGCACTACCTGGGAGACCCCCACAGGGGGAGCGTGTGGGAGGAGGTCATCATCAACTGCCCGCGCCACATCCAGCTGCTGTGCATGTCAGCAACTGTGAGGAACCCTGAGGACCTGGGAAACTGGATCTCCAAGGAGCACCAGGTGAGGGTGCAAGGGTTTGGAACGGTGCCGGCGTTAGGGTTTGGAGCACCTTCATCAAAGCACTTTTCCGGATGCCTCCACCCAGTGCTGCACGTCTCGGTTTGAACCCTACCTTGTCTCCGCTGACGCGCCTCCCACCCGTGCCAGCAAGGCGTGTGTTTCGTGCCCTGCACCAGAAACCCTGCACCTGAAATTAGCTTATACTGTCCACGCCCTGTCACCCCGTCTTGTCTCCACCCTATCACCCTGCGATGGCACGGGTGTGTTGTTGTGCACATGCACTTCCAGCCTGTGCCGGATACCTGCCCGTCACCTTCCATTCTTGTCCTGCCCTCACACCAGCTTTCTGTCCTGCCCTAATGCCACCTTGTGCTATCAATTGCAGGAATGTGTGACGGTGCGCACGCGCTTCCGGCCAGTGCCGCTGCAGTGGCACTTTGCGTTCAGCACGCAGCAGGGCGTGGTGGTGGAGGACCTGCTGGACGCCAGCGGCAAAGCCCTTAACCCCAAGCTGGAACCCGAGGAGGTGAGGCGATAGCGCGTTGCCTGGGTATAGGGAGTAGTTGGAACAGTTAACGGTGCAGGGTTCAAGGAGGTGGCATTGAATTCCTGCCTGCACGTCCACTGTTCCTGGCATGTGCTCTGGTTGCTGTGTATCCATCTCAACGCTGCTGCACCGGGACCGGCAGCAGGTTGCACCTGCGCTGAAGCTCTGTGGCTGCAGCAAACGCGGCCACCTGCAGCAGTACCTCTGCCACAGCACTTGCCGCAACACCCCTTTTCCCGTGGCAACCTCTGCGCCCGCAATTCATCGTACGCCCACAATGCGGCCGCACCCCACCCCACCCTGTCCGCAAGGTGATGATGTCGGAGGCGCGCACGCTGCTGCGCTCGAACGACCCATACAGCATGTACGACTCGCCGCGCAACGGGCGCTACGGTCGCAACAGCCGCGGCGGCGGCCGCAACAGTCGCAACAACGGCCGCTACGGCGACAGCGACGGCGATGACGGCTGGTACTCTGGCCCCTCCTCATCAGGGGGGGCGCTGAGCCAGGTATGCAGGAGGAGGAGAGGGTGAGGGGCAGGGGGGACGCTGAGGCGTGTGTGCAAGGTGTGGGAAGAGAAGGACCAGAGGGGGACGCTGAGTCAGGTATGCGGGATGGTTGGTGATCAACACTGAGGGTTGAGGGTATGTGGCTGAGTGTCTGATAGTGCGCTGTGGCCTCGACTCAAGCGCAAGCCTCAACCCTCAAACGCACAAGGGTTACGAATTTGAACTCAGCTATGTGCCTGAACCCACGCTTGTGGCCTTACCTTGACACAGGCGCAGGTGGAGAAGCAGCTCAAGGCGATGATGGCGGTCGACCCGGAGGCACTGAAGCGGCGCGTCAACGTGCTGCGCGTACCGCCGATCGATGGCGTCATCAACAAGCTGCAGCGCCTCAAGTTCCTGCCCGCCATTTGGTTCATTCTCAGGTGAGTCTCAGGCATGAGGAGTGAGTTGCAAGTGCTGCAGTGAATCAAGCACCTGCCTGCCATTCGGTTTGCCTTGAGGCGACAAATACTGACAGCGGTACAGGTGTGAAAGCGGCTCTGCATGAGGGACGCAGGCAGTTGACTTTCAAGTCAACTGCCTGCGTCCCTTTGATCACACCCCTGCCTCATCCCTGTCTCCCCCCCTCTTCCCCCCTGCCTCATTCTTGCCTCCTGCCTGCTTCCCCCCTGCCTAATGCCTGCCTCTTCCTTGCCTCCTCCCTGCCCTGCAGCCGCAAGGACTGCGACCTGAACGCCATCAAGGCCGGCCAGGCGCGCAGCCTCACGAGCCGCGAGGAGCAAGAGGAGATTGCACGGGCAGTGGACCAGCTTGCGTGAGTATCCTGAACTATCCTGATGAAGGGGTATAGAAGAGCCAGCAAGGGTAGGTGCACGAAAAAGAAAATCATATGCAAGGGTTCCAAAGCCTTACAGCAGGGATCCTCAGATTACTTGAGTTGTTGAGGCTCAAGGCGCGGTGCGGTGCATGGGCTTGTTGGGCAGGGTTGGTTGCCGCACACAGTGCAACTGCAACCCAATACCACCGCTCTGCTTCAGCTGGGCTGCAATCCACGATCTTGCAACACACAGTGAAGTGCATCCACTCCAAACGTGCCCGCGTATGCTCCCACACCGCCCACGGTCACAACTGCAGGGCGGACCAGCCCGAGGCTGTGCGTGAGAAGCTGGTGCCTGCACTGCTGCATGGCATGGCGTCGCACCATGCGGGGCACCTGCCCGGCTGGAAGTGCATGATTGAGAACCTGTTCCAGAGAGGGCTCATCAAGATCGTGAGTGTGAACAGAGTGTGAATAGGTTTCTGAATGATTGCCGGGAATGCTGACTGGTAGTCCAAGATTGTGAACCTGTTTTAGAGAGGGCTGATTAAGGTCGTGAGTGCGAACTGAGTGCAGTAAAAGTGTTGAGGATGGGATGAGTGTGGGCCGGGACACTGATGCGCTTGAAGTCCTTCATAGAAGGATATGTTTTTGTGAAGGCTCACCAGCAGTGTTCCTGCTGGCCTGGCCTCTTTTTCGCCCCCTGCAGACCATTTTCGCCTCCCCCTCCCTGAGTCAGATGCGCACCTATTATGCTGCTATGATATGTTGTATTGCTTTTGGTTTGACAAACCATTTTCGGTGCCTGTCTGCTGTGCTGGTTGCCTCAGGTCTTTGCCACCGGCACTTTCGCAGCTGGACTCAACATCACCTCACCCTGCTTGTGCCCACCTGTCATGCCTTTTTCCCTTGTACAAACCCTGGTTGTGCCCACCTATGGCTCTAGGTGTTTGCTACCGGCACCTTGGCAGCTGGGCTGAACATGCCCGCCCGCACCACCATCATCTCAGCGCTGGGCCGTAAGACTGACGAGGGCATCAAGCTGCTGCCCCACAACGAGCTGCTGCAGATGGCAGGCAGGGCGGGGCGACGTGGCTTCGACACCCTGGGCCACTGCGTAGTGCTGCAGAACAGGTGAGTGGCATTGCTGCACAAGGATGGTTAAATAGACCGGCGCGGTGTGGTGTGTGGCGGGCAGGGCGGGGCAGCGGGGTTTTGACACCGTTGGCCACTGCGTAGTACTGCAGAACAGGTAACTGGCAGTGCTGTGCTGTGATGCGCTCTTCCCCTCTCACACCCTTGCAGGTTCAAGGGTGGTTCTAAAATTTATCAGGGCAGGACACCATCACCACCTTTTCACTGTGGTGCCGCACCCTGCCTCGTTCATGCCCTTGTAGGTTTAAAAGGTGTTGACGTGGCATTCAAAATCATCGAGGCAGGGCCAGAGGCATCATCACTAATTTCCCACTGCTGTGCTGCACACTTCCTCACCCATGCCCTTAGGTTTGAGGATGCTGAGGAGGCGTTCAAGAGGGCCAGAGGCATCATCACTCACTTCTCACTGTACTGCTGTACCCTCTGTCGCACCCTGTCAGATTCGAAGGTGCTGAGGAGGCGTTCAAAATCATCAAGGCAGGGCCAGAGGCGCTGAGCTCTCAGTTCAAGGCCAGCTACGGGCTGGTGCTCAACCTGCTGAGCGTATACAGCCTGGAGGAGGCCAAGTCAGTGGGTGATCGGGGACCCTATGATGTGTAGTTTGCGGTTGCAGTAGGAAAGGCGCCCTTCCTTGGGTTTGTGCTGGCGCTCAACCCACTGAGCGTACGCAGCCTGGAAGAGGCCAAGTGTGTGGTGGGAAGATTTTGCTTTATCCTGCTGGCGTGCAACACACTCTTCCACTACCTAGCATGCACTGACTCCTTGCCTGCCACACCTTTGCTGCTTGTCTTGCGGCGCAGGGCGTTTGTGCAGCGCAGTTTCGGCAACTTCCTGCAGACCGAGGGCCAGCAGCAGCGCATGGCCGAGGTGCTGGCGCTGGAGAGCCAGGCCCGCATGCTCATGCAGCAGTTCAGCGACACAGCGTCCGCCGACTCCAAGGAGCTCAATGTGGGTGGGGGTGTCCGCGGGATGGGGTTAGTGCGGCAGGGATATGACTTGCGTGGCAGTGGCGGCAGGGGGTCGGAGGGGGCTTTGGGAGGGGGGGCGGAAGCTTGTGTTGGTTCTAGTAATTGGTTGATCGTGCTATGAAGATGATTGTGTGGCTGTCACGCTGTGCTTATTGCCATGTGCGGCAGCTCAAGGCACATGCCATGCTCACCATGCCCAAGCTTTTCTTGCATTGCACTTTGTGAACGCAAGGTCACTCACCACTACACATTCTCTCCTCCCCCCTTCCCTCACCTAACCCTCTGTAGGCTGCCGCCAAGGCTGCCCGTCGCGAGCTGCGGCAGCTGAAGGCTCGTGCCCTCGCATCCCACTCCGACGGCGCCGTCGAGGCCCTGTCCTCCTCCGGAGGCCTCCCCCGCCGCGTCGTACTGCAAGTCTCCACCTCGGGGGAGCCGCTGGGCATATCCGAACCCAAGGGCGCCGGTGCGGGGACCGGTTCCGGAGCCGTCATGGGGCCCGGGGCGGGGCCGGGAGCGGCGGCGGCAGGCGTGGGGGGCGGCAGTGCTCCCCCGGGGGTGCTGCTGCTGCCTGCGGTGATGGTTTCGGAGCTGGAAGCTGAGGATGTGGCGCACCTGCAGACGCCCGGTGTGCGCCCGGCGCCCTTCTTCGTGTGCCTCGGGGCAGACAACCGCCTGATGCGGGTAGGTGCTTGGGGTGGACGAATGCCTGATACATGCGGGCCGCAGACAACCGCCTGATGCGGGTAGGTGGATGGCGCGGACTGCCTGTTGCTGAGAAATCACCAGTGGTATACGGCTGGTATGGGCAAACAGGCTGGTGCGGGAAGGTGGTTGGCGCGGACGATTGCCTGATACATGGGGGCCGCAGACAAGTACCTGATGCGGGTAGGTGCTTCGGCCGGACAGCCGCCTGATGCTGATAGCTTATCAGTGACTTGTGATGGACACGGGAACGTGTGCACTTGAGTAGAGTTTGCATTGGCTTCACACTGGTAAAGCCCGCTCTTGGGGAGAACAGCTTCTTTGCATGTGCGGCTGTGTGCCATCATCTCCCTTCTGTTACTTTTTCACCCGCCACACCCTTCCCTCCATCCCATCCGTACTGCCCCGCTGTACCACTCCAGGTGTCGGCGGTACACGTGGTGCGAGTACTGCAGGGCCAGGAGGGCAGCCTGGACGCGGAGGACACACAGCGCGTTCGGGACAGCTACCTCTCTGTGCGCCCCAACGGCTGGTCAAACGTGGCGAGTGAGTGACGCTAGGTGGCTGGTGGAACCCGGCTGCATGTAAAAGTGTAGGATGGTGTGGGGGCATTCGGTCTGGCCGTTGGGTGGTGGACGCCGAACGGCTGGTCGAACGTGGCCAGTGAGTGACGTGGGCAACTGACTCGAGGGAGGGCTCTGTGAGAACGAAGGCAAAGAAGAAGAGAATAGGGCTGGAAGCAAAGTTACAGGTGAAGAGAGGGCTTACATGGGCAGCTACAGGACAAGTCCTGCGGGGCCTGTACGAGTGCCTTCAGGGAATCATTTTTGGGCCGATGCCAATGCCAGGAGACAATTCTGCGCTTGGCGGTTATACAATGTACAAGCTCATGTCACGCTGATTGCCCTCCTTGTATGTGCAGAGGGTGTGACCACGTGTCAGGTCACACCCGGCAACTCTTCGACCGCCAAGATTGCGCTTAAGCTGCTGGGCAAGGTGTCGGGGCAGTGGCAGGCCGTGGGGACGGCGCCGGACGTGCTGGAGCAGGTGGCAGCACAGAGGACGGTGAGGAGGGTTGGGGAGTGCGTGGGGAGTGTCGAGGAGGGTAGGTATGGGAGAGCCATGGGTTGAGGAGGCTATGATGGGTCGAAGCAGCAATAGGCCTTGACCGCCTGCCCCTGCCTCTGACACTTTCGCACCTCCCCCTCCACTTCTCTTACCCCCTTGGCGCCTTACTCCCTTTTCCCCAAGCTTTCGCGGTCCACACCTTTTCTGATGCCCCGCACCCCCTATCACCCTTATGACACCCCTCCAGCAGCGCTACAAGGAACTGCTGTCCCATCTTCAACACCAACATCAGCTCTAAGCGCCTGCCCCCTCCCTTTATTGCACCATCTTTACAGCGCTACAAGGAGCTGCTTTCTCGTTTGGAGCAGCTC
>JAWZTI010000455.1:0-28497 GCA_039880955.1 Chlamydomonas urium
GAGAGGGGAAGGGGGTTCCTTGTGCGCTTGTAGCGCCCTACGCACTGTGAATTGGCCTACCTCCTCCTCCGCGCTGGGCTCTGGCGGAGGTGCCACGCGCGGGTCGGTGTACACAATCTGCTTGGTGGCCTCATTCAGGAAGAAGCGCGTCGACGAGGCTGCGTCCCCAAGCACCACCCAGTCCTGGCCGCTGTCGGTGGTGATGTAATGCTGGCCCCACTCACTCCCTTTCTTTGCCCCGCCTCACCGGCACCCGCTCATGGTTTACGAGCGGGGCGCTTTATGTGCCCTTGTGACGTCCTACAACTCCTGAGAACGGCCTGCCCACCCTGTGCCTCCCTCAGCCCCTGCATCCTTCACCACCTCCCCTCCCTCCGCAGGTACCGCTACTACGTGTCGCCCCGCTCCGAAGCCGCCAGCTGGCGCGAGCTGCGTGATCCCAACGGCCCCTCCCAAGCCGACGGCCAGCAGCGACCCGACACCCTCCTCAGCGTCGAGTTCCGCCCCGTATGGTACAGACACGCCGGCGGGGGAGGGGGCGCGCCCGTGGCGCTTCGCGCGCTGGGGGGCGGCTCCGGAACCAGCTCCCGTACGGTCTCGATCTGGCGCCCCGCCGGTCCCCCTGGTTACGCGGCACTGGGGGACGTCGTAGTGCTGGGTACCGACGGCCCGCCCCACCCTGTGCGCCTGTATAAGGACCAGGGGGGGATGGGAGGGGATGGGGATGCGCCTGGGGAGGGACCGCGCCTGGCGCCACCTGTCGGGTATAACTTGGTGTTCAGGGACAGCACGGCGCCGCAGGTTACGATCTGGAGGCCCATCCCTCCCAAGGGCTACCTGGAGGTGAGGAGGAATGGGGGCTGGTTTATATAAGGAGCTACCTGGAGGTACGACGGGAGTGGGATGAAGTGCGGAGGGGCCTTTCCCTCCCAAGGGCTACCTGGAGGTGGCAGGGAGGGCAGGGAGGGAGGAGGGGGTCTGAGGGGGGAGGCCCTTATTTTTGAGGGGATGTCGAAGGTACGATCAAGCACAAAAGGCTTTTCACCACAGACTGAATGCTTTGGGATCAATGTGCATCTCCCTCTTCCTTGTTCGCCTGTCCTCACTCCCACCATTCTCTCCCCTCTGGTCCCTGCTGCGCAGCTTGGCTGCGTTGCATGGCCCGACGCCGAGGAGCCACCCCTGGGCCTGGTCCGCTGCATGCGCCGCGACCTGGTGACCCCCTCGCGCGTGGTGGAGCCCCCGCTATGGAGCGGCGCTTCATCTGAGAACCAGTTCTGGCGCTGCACGCTGTGGAGCATCGACAATCCTGCACACACCTTCCTCGCGGTGAAGGCGACGCCCGACCAGCGGCCCAACCCGCAGCTGGCACGCACGCCGGTGTACTGAAGCGACCTTGCAGGCCACGGTGATCCTGTACTGGAGTTGGGGAGGACACAGGTTGGCAGGCCAATCAGCATGTGGGTTGAAGCAACAGGCTGAGGAAGTGGAGGAGGTGAACATTTGTGTATTTAACGCGGTAGGGGCAAGTGGCCGAATGGAGTTGCCTGCGCATGTGCAACTGAATGGGGAACCTTGAATAAGGAGGTGAAGGAGTAAGGGTGTGAGAAGCGCCACTTACAAATGCGATGCTGGCGATGCACCCTGTACATATGATTCCGTTTGTATCGGGCCTTCAGTGGAATGTAAACCCTAACCCCACAGAGACAAAGCGCTGGGGTGGCCATGCGTATGTTGCTCATTATTTGGAGGGCTGCTCAAGGGAATCAAGCAACACGGCTTATACCCACGGTCACTGGGAATGTGCAGGCCCGAGCATGAACGGACAACGTTTCTTGTGCTGCTATCTTTGTTCCCGTCAGCCATCAGTATTGGGTTGCAGGGTCGTGAGATGTGGGTGCGAACAGGCTGAGCCTGGTTTGAGCATTCATGTTGACGCTTTGCTGCATTTCCACCAGTTCTGCAGCTGGTGTTTTTCACACAGTCGCCAATCGTGCGTTGCTTGTCCTGGTATTGGCCTTTGCGCTGTCCGTTGAACGTCAGCTGGTTGTAACAAAGAGCTGCCAATCAGCAGACGGGCCGCGTGGCAACCGGACAGAGGCACCGCTTGACAACCTTGACATGGTTGACAGGTTGTTCAGGGAATGTCATGTGGACCAATGCTCGCAGGAGGCAGTCAGGTAGATCAGGTACACAGTCTAGGTACACGTCTCGGTACACAGACACAAGTTAGGTCAGTTACAAAATGTCACATGAATGTAGTAACCTGTGGATCTGAGCGCCATACAACACAGCTTACACAAAATGTGTAGTACACACGCACAACTGTCGGTAATCTCCTGCTTCCAGGACATTAATCAGCACACTCCCACCAGCAAGTCCTGCCACACAACGCGTCCCTTCTCGCATTCTAATGAGGGCACACAGCATCCCATTCAGTTGCTGGCATGGCTGCCCTCAGCGCTGGCCGGTCGCACACCGCCTGAAAGCTGCGTGTTGCGCAGGGAGATGAGCAGTGAGCGCCCCGGGCCAGGTCCCTCCAGGGCACTGGGCGGCAGCCACACCTCCACACCTCCCTCGCCATGGACGGGGCTGTACCGCATGGCCCGCTGCGCAGACTGGGACCGTACTGCCACCTGGGTGTGGACGCTCACACCGAGCATCTCCTCCCTGTGGCCAACAGTGTTGAAGCTTGGGCTGACGGGGGGGCTTGCAAGGCCCAGGGAGGGGCGCAGCAGGGCAGCTAGGTCATAGCTTGGCCTGGCAGCTGCTGCAGCTGCCGCTGCGCTGGTCACTCTGGCCGCAGCCTGCTGAGTAGCGTTAGCTACCGCCTGCAGGGCCATGTCGCGCTGTGCCTGTAGCGCCGCCACCTTGGCCTGCAGCGCGGAAGTGCCACTCTCCAGCTGCACCTCACGCGTCTTTGCCTGTGCCAGCGCGGTCTTGGCAGCGTCTGCTGATGCCTTGAATGTCTCCACCTGAGCAACGCGACGAAGGGGAGGGGTCAAAGCAGCGGTAAGGCATGTGGGGGTCAGGAGGGAGGGTAGTGAAGGGAGGGAGAAGGGGGTGACAGGGTGCAAGGCGAGGAAAAGATAGGCAACGGTGGAGCACAATAAACCAAATCACTTGATGAAGGTCAGAAGAAAGCAAGCAAGCGTTGAACAAGACGTCAAGGCTTGAGCAAGGACGCACCTGGCTTGTCACCCAGTCCAGCTCCGCCACCACGTCAGGCAGCAGCGTCTGGTACTTGGACACCTGCTCCCTCAGCGACAGGCACTCCACCCTCAGGGTAGACGGCTCCGGTGGGAAGGCGGCAACAGGGGATGAGATCACAGCAATGGGGCGCATGACGGGGGAGTAGGGTGGTGTCCGGGGTGAGGTCACGCCTGCGCCATGCGCCTGCTGCAGCCGGCTGTCGACTACTGCCGCTGTGGCCTTGGCCTCAATGAGCTGTGCCTTAGCGTCGGCCGCCACGCCCCGCAACTGCTCCAGCTCCGATTGGCTGGACTGCAGCGCGGCCTGCGCTGCCTTGGCGGCGCTGGCAGCGGCGGCCTGCTCGCGCTGCAGCTCCAGGCGCAGCTGCTGCACCTCCCTCTCGGCCTCCTGCACGTCCTTGGCCATGGTCCGCACCTTGGCCTCGGCTGCAAGTGCGTCCTGGCGCAGCTGCTGCACCTTCATCTCGGCTTCCCTGTGAGCCGCCTCGGCCACACCCAGCTCCAGGCGGGCGGTCGCCGCTTTTTCCGCCGCCACCTCCGCCTGCCTCTGAGCCAGGGCCAACTGAGCATCCAGCTCCCCTTCACGCTCCTGTGCCTCAAGCCGCGCTGCCGCTGCTGCCCGCCGGTCAGACGCCGCATTCTCCCTCACCGCCTCCAGCTGCTCCCGCATGCGCTGCAGCTCTTGCAGCCACTCCTCCGACTGCCGCCGCACCGCCGCAACCGTCTCCAGCGCTTCCTCGCGGTCTCGCACTGCAGCCGCCGCCCGGTCCTCCACGGCGCCGCTCTCCTCCTGCAGCTGGGTCAACTGCGTCCTAAGCAGCTGCACGCGCTGCGTTGCCGCCTCCTCAGCGTGGCGGTGCTGCTCCTGCAGCTCGAGCAGCTGCGTCCTCACCGCCTGCACGCGTTGAGTGGCGTCCGCCTCCGCACGCCTGCGGTCAGAAGCATCCGCCTCCACCTGCTCCAGCAGGCGCTGCTGTAGCCGCGACACCCGCACCCTCAGCTCCTCCACCTCCTGCTCTGCCTGTTGCCGGGCGGCAGCGGACGCCTGGACAGTCGCCTCCAGCTGCCGCCTTGTCTCCGCCGCCTGCTCCTCTGCCCCAGCCCGTTCACGCTCCATCGTCGCCGCCTGCTGCCGTAGCTCCAGGGCCTTCTGCTCCGCCCTGGCCAGCTCTTGTTGCTTGACGTCCAGCTCAACAGTCAGGCGGTTGACCTGCAGCTGCAGGCTCGAGGCCTGGTCGCGCATGGAATCAACATCCTGGGAGGCCACCACAGCCGCCGTTCGTTCCCGCTGGGCTTCCGCCGCGCTCTCCTCCAGCTGCTGCTTCAGGTCCTGCAGCTTGCGCCTAAGTGCAGGCACCTCCTCGGCGTCACGCTCGGCCGCCTGCTCCGCGCCGCGTGCCCTATCCTCTGCCTCGGCTGCCCGCCGCAGCACCGCCTCCAGCTTCGCCTGCAGCCGCTCCTCCAGCTCGCGGCTCTGCTGCTGCGCCTGGTGCCGTGCCTCCGACACCGCGCTCTCACGCTCCCTGCCCGCCACCTCCGCTCGCGCCAGCGCCGTCTCCATCTGATCCTGGGCCTCGCGGCGTGCCGCCGCCGCCGCCCTGAGCGCCGCCTGTTGGTCCTCGTCAGCCGTCTCGGCCCGCAGCATCGCCGCCGCCAGTTGCCGCCGCAGGTCTGTCAGCTGCTGCCTGACGCTCAGCGTATCGGCCTCAAGCTCCGCCACCTGACGACGGTACTTGGCCGCCTCACGTTCATGCTCCGCTGCCTCGCCTGCATGCTCTACCACCTGCGGTTACCATATGACAGGGTGCCTGCCAATGTCAGAGGCTCGCGACAACGCAAAAGCAGCAGGTGCGTGCACCTGTGCTGAGACCGAAGCATGTGCGGCAAGGACCTTGTCACACATGCTATGCCTGCTTGCAGTGCGAAGGGGCTCACCTCACGCCTCAGGCGTGATATGAGTAGGTGTGTCTGTGCCTCAGGGGTGCGGGGAGCGCCCGCCAGGACCGACAGACGCTCAGCCAGGTCGCCGTCATTGCCGGGACCCTCAGAGCTCTTTAATGCAGCAGAATGCGCCTCCTTCAGAGTGGAAACGTGGCTGGAAACGAAGCGCCAAAGGCTTGGCTCCAGGTGCCAGAGCTGCTCGTTTGCGACCAGGGGATGCTCATGCATGTCCATGAGGGTTGAGAAGTGGTGCAGGAAGGCCTTGAGCTGGGGGCCAGGTGACGCCTTGTCTGTTGACATCTGGAGTTCCACTGCAACAGACAGTGGGCAGGAATGATGTTGCAGTCTGGTTCACGCATTGCAAAAAAGCAGACACCTCGTGCTGGGGGCGTTGCGGTAGAGGCGTCTCGGGCCGACAGCAAAGCGGCTGTTCACGGCCATTGCTCCACGCTCACAGAGACACAAAGCTGCGCTGAATTACGATAACTTGCGTTGCTGCATGGTGGCTTTCACCTTCAAAGCCTTTCAAGATGGACAGGTTGGTTGCGCACCTGTTGCAGTTGCTGTTGCACTGTTGTCGAAGGCCGATTGCCGGAAGGGTCTGTTCCGTGCGATTGGTCTGTATGCAACGCAAGTTCGGGGTCTGTGCGCCACGATGAAACTGCGCACCCACCTGCACTCCACACGAACATCGCACGCAGGGGCATTTCACACAATGTGCTTGAATGCCAGGTGGGCTGCACTCAAATGCATGCAGTCAAACGGCAGGTGTAAAGCTGATCGCTGGTCGCGGCGCCTGGTCATCGCAGAGCAACAGATGCGCACATGATTTGACAGTTCACTGCATTGACGTGCAAGCCGACAGCACAGCCTCCAAGTCACTGCCTGCTGGCACATTTATACAGGGTCGTGCCATCATCTCGAGCTGGCATGAATGGCCAGGGCCGCCAGCCACGTGCAACGCACAACGTGCTGTCCTCACATCTAAGAATGGTTTGATGGACAACGCCACTGCTGTCATAACATGCAGGTTGCGCACAGCCTACATGTGCATAGAGCCGCTGAGCGAAAAGCACATGGACAGCATCCATGCCGTTGCAAGCTGGGACAGCTTGGAAGGCCCAAATAGCAATGACAGCAGTCTCTGTAAACGCCCGTGCACAGAGGCTCCCTCTGCAGATGGTCACAAATAGTGGAAGCCGCTTGCAGAGTAACTAAAAATCGCCCCTGATAGTGGGGTCACCGTGGAAACAACCGTTCACAGTGGCAAATCCTTCTGCTCAAGGCTTGTTACCGTAAACATTGTTCATCGACATACCGGTAGTACCGGTAGTAACATTACCATTTGGTGGGGTGATATGTTATGTCTCTAGCCGTCTGTTGTCACAGTGAAATCTGGGCTGACAGTGAGACTCCTATGCTCCACAGTGGCAAAGCAAAAAATTGTCTTCATATTGTCTTTCCGACCATCATCACAAAACCTAGCATCCAATATAGCATTCGCTCTGACTTTATCGAACAACACGACAAAATTCTCACATGTATGTGCATTTGCAGCTGGCGCTGGCTTTGAGAGCAGTGCGTTTGGCAGCATAACAGGGGCTCAGCTGGTGGCAGGATTATTGTGGCAAGTGCGTTTTTAACAGTTCACAGTGAGGGCAGATTTGCCACTGTGGCAGGCAAGGTGCGTTTGCAAGCGTAGCAGACTGTTACGACCCACTGCACAGGGATGTTACAGTGTAAAGTGCGTTTGCAAGCGTAGCAGACTGTAAATGCCTTCTCTACAGCATGGCATTCACAGTGTAAAAAGAAAATGCCTACTCACTTGCAAGCTTGGTTAGCAGAGCCTTTCCCTCTGGAGATAGATTTGGGATGATGAATCTCATGAGTTTTGTGAGGGTTTTGCACTCGGTGCAAGCACAATTTTCATTGCTGATCAGCTTGTTGAACTGAGTGGGAAGCTGAGTGAATTCCATGGCTCTGTAACTGTATCAATCAAGAGCTTGAATTTGTTTTTTGCTTTGCCACTGTGGAGCATAGGAGTCTCACTGTCAGCCCAGATTTCACTGTGACAACAGACGGCTAGAGACATAACATATCACCCCACCAAATGGCAATGTTACTACCGGTACTACCGGTACGTCGATGAACAATGTTTACGGTAACAAGCCTTGAGCAGAAGGATTTGCCACTGTGAACGGCTGTTTCCACGGTGACCCCACTATCAGGGGCGATTTTTTAGTTACTCTGCAAGCGGCTTCCACTATTTGCGACCATCTGCAGAGGGAGCCTCTGTGCGCGGGCGTTTACAGAGGCTGATGGCGGAAACCAGCTGGTTTCCGCCATCACCCTGAACCCCCCCACTCTTGCAAGTATGCGTCACTGCGCTGAGCTCGTGCATACAAGCAGGTACAAGCAGACGCCATGCTCTGCCCTCAATGAGGGCCCCTCTTGCGGCAGCTATTATCAGCGCAGTCACACATCCTTACAAACAGAACAAAGCTCAGTTCCTGCCACTTGACTTCAACCAGGCATGCCCATAGTGTACTGTGCAGCTTAGTGCAGCATTTAAAACAACGTGGCATGCATGCCTCCAAAGGAATAAAACGACAGATGCGTCGCTTGGGGTACAAAGGGAAGAGTACAGCACCTTGCTTAACAGGCAGGTCAAAGCTTTGCTGACAACGGCATGACCTAGGCAGTAGTAGGGCACAGAAACAGCAGGCACAAGCACACCCGTTGCTTGAGGTCCCTGCTCAAGTGCATACGGCTGGCTGCCGCTCATCCCGTCAGGCGAGTCTGTGCTGCAGAGCAGGCTGGCACACTCATTGCGCCTCTTCCAGCATCAGCACGTCTGACCCAAATGTGTTCTCCCCGCTGTACTTGATGTACAGGAACCCGTCCTTGTCCTTCATCTCCTCGTAAACAGCTGACATGAGCGACGCTACGCAGAGCAGTGGAGCGGAACAATGGGGCAGCAGCAACGGATAGTCAAACGGCGCAGGTGCATGCAGTTGACTCCTCGCTGCAGCAGGGGGCCATGCCTCATCGGAGACATGTGGGAATGGCAAGCGCCGCCGCAGCATGCATGCGTGCATTCGCCCTGCAGAGCAGAGGCTACTCGCACCTGACGGTGGTAGCTTGTTGTCGATGAAGATGAAGATGGCCTTCTCAGGGCTGAGCTTGATGCGCTTGCGGATGACATACACGAATTGACCGACCGTCAGGTCTGCAGGCACCAGGTACCTGCGGCATGCAACGTTGCTGGTGAGCGAGGGGCTGCTGCGAGGACTCAGTTGCGTCCACGTCACCCACTTCTTCTTGTCAATGTCTGGGATGCTCTTGCTGCTTTCCGCACGCTCCACGATAACCTGCAGCGGGACGGCAGCGCACATACAGAGTCAGTGGCTCCGCTTGCATGCCTCCCATCCCCCGTGCTGCGTCGACCGCTTGCACAACGCACAGGGATCCGGTCTGGATACTTCTCCTTGATGCGTGCTGCTTCTGCCTGGCGCTTCTCTGCCATGCGCAGAGCGGGAAGGGGAAAGGTCAGCGCCTTGCCGGGGTCCAGCATGAAGCCCTTGTTGCGGTGCGTGCATGCGCCGCACCGAGGGGGTGCTCCTCCTTGAAAGGCCGCGTCTTGGTTGCCATGGCTGCACAGCTGCGAGTGACAGGGGCTGGCTGACGATAGGGGGGCTGGGGGGAAGACGCCGGGGAAAGGGCCGCAAGAGGTGGCTGGGTGCGAGCGGCTGAGTTCAATCGCCGGACGACTAGAAGAATGCTCAAAATCAGTGTGCATTGGACCGTGGTGCTGAAAATGGGTGTGGGCCTTTTCAAACCCTAGATGAATGACCTGATGAGGCTCGTGCCATTGCTGGCACGTGAATGCTGAGGAATGATGGGAAGCAAAACTCTGTGATCGCGCCACTAAACAGCAGCGGCATCATAGCAGCGGCCGGCGAAACACGCCATGCACAAAAACACGCTTGAGGTGCAAGCCCTTCTTGCGATTCGTGTTGTGCACGCAAATGTACTTTGCCTCCTCCACCTCCAGCCCTGCCTCCCTGGCGCGCCTGCTCAACTCTTCCACGCTGAAGAAGTAACTGAATGTACCGTCGCCCCGCTGGTACAGGTGCGGTACACCCATCCACTGCTCCGGAGGGATGCGGAACTGCACCATGTCGTACACGCCGTGATCCCTCAGCAGCACGCGCCCGCCAGGCTTGAGCGCGCGGTATGCGTTGCGCAGCATCTCGAGCTGCTGCGCTATGGCCACAGCTGACAGTGTGAACATGATGAGCAGCAGGTCCGCACACACACCCTCAAATCTCGCTGCCTCGTCGGGGTCGGTAGAGTCACACACAAACGAGGATATGCGCCTGGCCTCGTCAATGCCCATGGCTGCTGCGGCATCGCGCAGCTGCTGTATGCAGGTGGAGCTGACGTCGGTGACGGTGGCCGTAGACGTATTGTTGGCCTGACAGGTAAGTAGGAAAGCAGCAAAGCACATAGTCAGAACCTACAGCCAGGGTTGCCGACTAAAAGAGCGTGCTGCAGGCAGTGCGGACATGAACAGTCAGGCCCTGCAGCATCGCCCTGCACCCCTTTCCTGGCCCGGCATCAAGCTTACCTGAAGCACAGGCAGTATGCTCGAGCCGCAGCCACATCCTATCTCAGCCACATGGGCATTAGGCATCAGCAGCTGAGGAAACTGAAGCAGGATGTACCTCTGCAAGGGCGGTGTGCGATGATGAGCAGGTGGGTTATGTGTTTAGCTGGCTTGCTAACAGCTCCAGGTCATGATGGTGTCAGTGAATACGCGGTGAGCTGTTGCACATGCATTGTNCCCCCCATGCACCCACCCGCAGCTTGTAGAACTTCGCCTCTTCATGCGTCTGGTAGAAGCTCTCCCACTTGCCGCCCTCTGCCATTTGTGCTGCCTTGGATGTCGCTGATGCGCTGCACAGCCGCCGTGCCTCCTCCAACCTCCGTTCCAAGAGCGGGGCCACGGCACGCGCATGCTCCTCAAAATCAAAGTCGGCTTCATAGTACGCGCCTGCCAGCTGCACCCCTTGCTCGCCAACATATCGGGTTTTCTGCGTGCTGCTCGCCATTGTCAGGACTGGTTGAGTTGCTTTTGAGGCTGAGGCAGTGCTGCAACAGTTGGCAAACAGTCGACTGGACGATGTGAGGCCATGCAGCCCATGCATTGGTATCCGGACTTGCAGCACAAGCACCCTTCTTCAGCGTATAGCCAATTGATTTGCCATCAGCGCGAGTGTGGCAGTGTGGGCCTGTACATGCAAGTATGCTCGGTGTCTTCAAAGAAGCAAGTTTAGTCAGTGTTGACTATGCCTAGTTGTCAAATTATGCTGCTGACAGTTCCTGCGCTTCGACCTGCAGCATAGCCTCTGTTTGTGGCTGCGTCTTGCGCTCCAGCGCCGGCAGCAGCCCAGTGACATCGTCCTGCAGCATCGCTCTCAGCTTGGCTGCCAAATCCCCATCTGCAACCCAAGGTGCCTGGTGTGCCAGGCGCAAGACGCCCTCCAAGAACTCGGGGTAGATAACCGGCATGTCCAGCCAGCCCATAATCTCATGCTCCTCGGCCTCGTCAATCGCCTGAGGTTCGCTGCCCTGAGCTGCATCTTCAGGTGCAGCGTCTGCATCGGCAGCAGGGGTGGATGCCGCTGCGTCGTCCGCAGCGCCAGGGCTGCTGAAGCCTTGCCGTACCACCCTGCAGCACACACAATGACAGATGGGATAGTCAGCAAACAGGGCTTGTCTACCGATGGTTAATCAATCAACTTGCACTGCTGCTGGAAACTTCTGTGCCGACAGACATGCAACACATAGCCTTGGCCAACAACCGTTTTCGTTGACACTGCGCGCTAGGGCCCCACCTGCCGGTTGCACCATAAACGTTGGCGGCCAGGTACTCGCTACAAAAGGCACGAGCGGCGGCTAGAGCAGCAGCGGAATCCGGTAGAACTCCCAGGTCCAAAAACACCTTCACCACACTGCGCACAGTACTCTGCAGCGTGTACACATCCACCTCGGGCGAGGAGGTTGAGGCCGCCTGCTCGTCGGGCTGGGCTACCTGGGTGGCCGTGCTGGGGGCGCTGGCGATGTGTGCAAAGACATTCTGCAGGCTGGGTTGCAACTCCTGCAGCAGCTGCAGCACTGCCTCACTGCTCCACAGCGCCTGGTGCATGGCTGTGCGGGGTGGCGGCGTGTGCTTGGTCTTGGACACCAAGCCCAGCAGGTGGGTGGTGATGAGCGAGTGCAAACGCCGCTCCAGGCCAGGCAAGTGGCGGTACCTAAGCAAGGGCGCGCAATAAACGTGAATGGGTTAGCAAGCTAATCGATGTTCAGTGGCTGCACTGTTTGTTTCATTTTATGCCTGGTGGCATCATGTGAGAGACGGCGGAGCAGCATTTGCAGGGCAGGTGCGCACCTGACAGCGGCGATTCGGACCAGAGACTCGCAGAACGCTGGGAACAGCACTTCGCCCCGAGGGTCGTGTGCTCCCGACTGTGCCGTGTCTTGCAGTAGTTGGTCCCAGAACTGCTGGTCGTCCGGGTTGCTGGGGTCCAGTAACTGGCTTGACATCTGTGCACATGAAACAACATAAGCACACAATGAACAGATCGATCCAGGCAGCATTGGGGCGGGTCAGCAGCAGCAGCAAATGAAGCATGTCATGATGTATAGTGCATTCTGACTGTGAGTGCCAGATGCAAGCATTGACACATTGCCCCAAAGCGCACCTGCTGCTGGAAGTCTCTCAGCGCCTGCGGTGGTCGCCGTGCCACAGCCAGCAGCTGACTCATCTTGCTGAGAGGTGTGAAGCTGCTGAGCAGGCGCGCATCGATCATCAGCTCCCAGAACTGCGCCACCTGCAGCGTGTGGCTGACGGATGGGCTGCCACTTTTGAGGTGGATGGATGGCCGCTTGCTGCACAGGCAGGATGGGCAAAATGCATTGGGGTGAGGCAGGTACGCTGAGGTGGCTTGCAGCTGGTGCCTTCACGTCACATACCATGTGCAAGCAAGTCATGTGCCTTGCATCCCTGCCAGCACGTCCTGGTGCATCGCTGTGATGTGCACCCCCGCCTCACCAGTACAAGTCATACAGGCTGCGCAGGTCCGAATTGTAAACCATTGCCACGTTGTTGATGGCGCGCAATGATGCCGCTGGCACCTCCTCTTCCTCCACCAGGTCTGAGATATACATGACCACATTGATCTGCTTGGGGGCAAAATGCTCCCCCTCCTCCAGCACAGGCCGGTCTTCAGAGAACTGGCCAGTCCATGTGTCGCCGTTTTCAAATACAAAGTGTCCCAGGCCCTCCTTTTTGTCTACCACCCACTGGCCCTCAAAGCGTGCGCCCGTGGCATAGTACATGATGCCGTAGCCACTGCGCTGGCCGTTCAGGAAGTGGCCATGGTACCTGGGCAAAACGCAGTCGCTTCATATCAGTAAACCTTGCTGTCTGCGAGCACAGGAACAACTGCAATCTGCTGACCTTGTGTGGACTCAGCGCTGCCTTGAGGAACTACATAGCTGTGGTTTATTTGGGCTTGCTGTAGTGTCACTCACCTATTGTACATGAGCAGCAGCGCATGGTTGGCGTCCGTCTTCTCTGACACTTGCTGGAACCAAACGTGAGTGCCCAGGCCGTTGGGCATGTTGTCTCGCCACTGGCCAGTGTATTCCTGCTTCGAGCTCTTCCAAGACATTTTGCCATGCCCACACTTTGTGTCGCGCAGCCACTCGCCCTCGTACACGTCGCCGTTGGCATACCGCATCTCACCACAGCCTTGCTTCATGTCATGCTCCCAGTGACCTGGATGCGCAATGCAAGGGTGCATACCGTTAATGAATGTTTGTGCATGAGCGAATAGCTTAGGTCAATACAGACCATAGAATTTCCAGGAGATTCGCCATGGAGTGCTGGCGTGGCACTACCTACCCTCGTAGCGGTGCGAGCCACCTTTGTTGAACGACAATATGCCCTGGCCGTGCCGCAGGCCTTGTGCCCACTGCCCGGTGTATACAGCATCGCTGTCTGCAAAGCTCATGGTGCCCTGCCCATGCCGCTTG
This sequence comes from Chlamydomonas urium, assembly GCA_039880955.1. Classification (NCBI taxonomy): domain Eukaryota; kingdom Viridiplantae; phylum Chlorophyta; class Chlorophyceae; order Chlamydomonadales; family Chlamydomonadaceae; genus Chlamydomonas; species Chlamydomonas urium. The sequence goes on from JAWZTI010000455.1 coordinate 13,257, forward strand.
CCACCCAGCACCTCGCCCTGATACGTGGACGAGCCAAGCTTTCCTGGCCAGGCAGGCCAGCGGTACACCTGTCCCGGACAGGTGCAATGTGTCAGTGTGCTGTATGCTTCTTTCACCAACGTCCAATGCTGCGCGCAGACCTGATGCTCAGATGTGAGCTCACCCCGGCGCCCGTCATCGTGTTGTTGTCAAAGACTCCGTCGTACTCGATGCCGTCCGGAAACACAAGCTTGCCCATGCCATGCATGCAGCCGTTCACCCAGTTGCCCTCGTACACCGCGCCATTCTTCAGCACCACCCGGCCATGGCCATTCAGCTTCTGGCTACCGCTTCCTGCGAGCCCATCGCTGAGCTCGTCAATGAGCACCTGCCAACCGTAGCATGCAACACGTTTCACCACCTGAGTTGCCCTTGACATGCATGCGAAAATACCAGGCGCACATGGGCAAGCGCCTTGCCTTGTATAGCTGCACCTCCATTCTGCCTACGCTCAGCTGTTGCGCGCCAGGCGCGCTTGGATGTTGTCGACCCTCGATGTATGGTGGTTCCGGCGTTCGTTGCAAGCAAGATCAAGGGTGCAACCAGGTTTATCAGGCAGCCTGTTGCTGCTTGCCAGCACTTCGAAGCACATGTTTGTGAGAGTCCGGACGCCCCACACCGCCCACATTTCGCGCGCGTCGGCGACGGGGGAGGCGGCGGGTGCTCCCTTACTCGCCCATCCTCCTGCTGTCGCTGCACACCATGGGCAAGGACAAGGAATCGAAGAAGGACAAGAAGAAGCAGGTTGCTGATGAGGAGGAGGCAGGGCCCAAGGACGAGGTTGCGTATGAGCACAAGGCCAAGTTCTGCAGCGTCATCGCCAAGCCTCTGGCGGACGAGAAGCTGGCCAAGAAGGTGCTGAAGCTTGCCAAGAAAGCCACCAAGCGCAAGGCCATTCGCCGTGGCGTCAAGGAGGTCGTCAAGGCGCTGCGCAAGAACGCCAAGGGGTGAGAGCAGTAGTGCATACGTCGCATGTGTAGGCATACACGCTCTGGAAGCATTGGTCAGCATCATGCAAAGCAAAGTCGGCAACCCCAGTTAGTCTGAGGCATGTACTTGCATGGGGTTGCATCGCCCGCAGGATATGCGTACTGGCTGGCGACATCTCGCCCATCGATGTGCTAACCCACATCCCCATCATTTGCGAGGACCACAATATCCCATACATCTACGTGCCATCGAAAGAGGTGCAGTGGCAGGGTGACTGAAGCTTGTGGGATGACTGCCGGCGGACAGGTTGCAGCTGCTACAGGCCTGCTGATTACTGAAAATGTTGTGTGCTGTGGGTGTGCTGCAATGCATCACAGGACCTGGGCGCAGCAGCACTCAGCAAACGGCCGACCAGCTGCATGCTCCTCCTACCCCAGCCACCCAAAGGCAACGTTGATGCAGAGGAGCAGAAGGAGTATGCAGAGGCGTACTCTGAGGCTGAGAAGAAGATCAGGTCTGCCATGCCAGTGTTCTAATGCAAGCCACTCGCTGTCAAGAGGTGATGGGCTTTCAGTACAACTTGAGCTGTACAGTAGCATAGCAAATTGTTTGACGTGGTTGCTGGGTGGGTTACCTTGAAATGACAGGTCAGAGCTGTAGGACAGGGGTACTTACAAATTTCGCTCCATGTTGGCCATTGGCCATGTCACGCTTGGTGATTGGCGGCAGCGCTGCCACATGCACACCAAGGGCATTACACCAGCAGAAGTGTAATGCTGTCAATGCACTTGTTAACAGTTCAGCTGTTGGTCTCAGGAACATCAAGGCATCCTTGGCTGAAACAGGGTTGCTCTCTAAACGATCGGCCAGTGGCCGACGGCCATGCTTTGCAAGGCACCGCGAGCAGCTTGGTGGGTCAGATGATGTCAATGGACAAAAAGTACAGAGCACAACAGTGTGCGCATGAGTAGGGTACGCTAAATGTCCGCCCTCGGTCAATGTCTGCGCAGCCCCATCTCCATTCTAAAGCCTACAGTTTTTGGCAGCTCGCATCTCATTTCTGATAACTTGTGCACGCGTCTGGCACGGCCATCCCTCCCAGGCTGCAGCTCACTTCTCATCTTCACTCTTGGATCCACCCTCGCTCTCTGATGAGAAGACACCGGCAATAAGCACCTCCTGCTCAAGGATGGGATCGTCCACTGTTTGCGCAAGCGGGCTGTTGATGACGGGTGCGTGCTCTGTCGGTGAGCTGCCTGCATAGATGACCCTGCCCAGGATGTTGGACATGGGGATGAAGCCAAAGGTCCGGCTGTCAATAACCTGCGGGGGCTTCATGTCTGGGTTGTCCGCCAGAACCCAGCAGTGACCCTGTGCCAGGGAGCAATGCAGACGTGGAAACAAGTCAGGTGCCAGACAAAAGTCAAGCCAATCTGAAGGAAAGATCCAGCAACAGTTATCTGACTGCCATCAGACAAAAGTCAAGCCAATCTGAAGGAAAGATCCAGCAACAGTTATCTGACTGCCATCCCTTCTAGGTGCTCACCGGTGGTATCTGGAACTCCTCTTCCTCAGCATCCTTGTTGCCGCCTTCCGCAACCATGTCCATGCCCTCAACAGCTGCCACCCTTCGGACCATAATCTGCGACTCGCTGGGCTTCCCAAGGGGGCTGTTGAACGCCACAACATCACCCACCCACACAGTCCGCGCTGAGGGGCGGGGCAGCTGCCGCACAATCAGCTTCTCAACCGCATCTGGGTCCTTCAGTGCTTGCCGGTTCAAGCTAGGGCACATTGCTGCACCTGCGTTTGTAACGTTCTTCAGCATGTTAGCTCCAGAACATGCACATGGGCTTGCCTGTGCCTGCGTGCCTAACCTCAGGCCCACCCCAGGTGCCCACCTGCCATGTACATTGTCGTGGTCATTTGCTTGTCATACACCTCTCGGAACCTGGTGTAGGCCTGCGCCAGAGCTCCTCCTGACTGCTGCGCCTGCCCTGCCAGTGCCACTTTGGGGTTGATCAGCGTGCTGACAAACTCCTCAGCGGCAAACAGCGCCTTTGTTATCATGTAGCGGGTGGTGAAGGGGCCCTTGCGCAACGCGGACGACATGGCAGCGAGTGCGCAAGGCAGGCAGTGCTCCACGAAGGCGGGCCTGTCACGACGACTGCGTTAGCTAAAGAACAATTCAACGGCAAGCCGATAACGAGCCAATGTTGTGTCCTGTGGCCAGCGCTGCATTCCCACCGAGCAGGGTGTGAAAGGTGTGGCGTGAGGTTGGTTTGACGTTTGCCTCGCTTTGCAGGGTCATGCTGCACTCAAGCTGGCGTCGAGCGTGATGGTTTCAGCATACAGCAATTTATTCTGATAATGGTCAACGCCTGAGCGCGACAGCTGAATGTGGTCTTCCAGCTTCACAGGCTTCTCCCGCGCAGCGCCGGTCCCCACCAGCCTGCTCGCACCTTATTTGCACGACGATGAACTTGAAGGTGCCCGCGGTTACAAGGCATTGTGCAAGACATGGAGTGCTGCGTGCGCTCTGAAGCTGCTACTGATTGAGTGTGCTTGCCATGCACATGTTGCGTCCCAGATGTAAAGCCACCTGCCAGCACAGGAGCTCTGGACTTGCTGCGCAGCTTCGAGGCTCTGCGCCGGAAACGCTGGGACCATGAGCACAGTCCAGCCACTGACCAGACTGATGATGTGCGGGCAGACGATGACAGGTAAGGATCAGTGGGCCTTATAGCCCACATGTGCACCATGCTGATATTACCCTGACATCGCCCTTGGTGTAACACGCTTGCCCAACGTACCCGCAGGTCACCATGGCCACCTGCACCTTTCTCTCCATCACCGATGCCGCCGCTGGGCAGTCCACAGTCCGCACATCGTCTGCAGGAACAGCAGCATCACTCACCAGCAGCGGCCAGTCCAGCAACAAGCGGCTTGCACATTCAAGGTGCCTCTGGGCACAAGGCTTCAGCTGCTGGGGCTGTTGCAGCAGTGGCAGTCGCAGTGCAAGGTGCTGCTGCGCCATCACCTTTGCCAACCACTCCTGCATCAGCTGGCAAGCACAGCCTGCGCGGACGGTACAAGCCTGACCAGCTGCTCAGTTCTGTAGCAGCTTCGCCCAACACAGCAGCAGGGCAGGTGCAGCATGACACCCAGTCATGGTCAGGGACAAGGCAGCAAGCTTCAGGCGCTGGTATGGATGGCCATGCAGCACCGCCTGTGCAGCTCAGGCAAGCATGGATTGACCAGGTGGCTGCAAGTGGCCCTGGCCCCATCAAGCGCAAGCCCAGGGAGCTGTACGTGGACGCAGCAACCCAGCGGCGCGCAGTGGCAGGGCAGGGCGCTCCACTCCACGTTCAAAACACCATCGGTTTGTTGACAGGCCCAGCTGCGCGCAAGCAGGGAAGCGGCCGCCGTCCTGGAGATGCAAGGCCAGGTGCAGCTGCAGTGCCAAGTTCAGGGCCAGGTGCACTGCCAGGGGGTGCAAGAGATGCTGGACGCACAGGCAGTACAGCCGCGGTCAAAGCCAAGCTGCGCGGTGGCGGAGCAGTCACAGCTTCCGCTGGTGGGGGGCCAGGCCAGACTGCCAGCCGCTTGGCCCTTGCCTCAGCAGATGCGCAAGTGGGCAGCGCTCAAGCCAAGCAAGGCGCTGCAGGCAGAGTCGCTGCCGCAGAGGCACCACAGGTGAAGGGAGTAAAGGCAGGGGCCCCAGGAGCAGGGCTTGCTGACGGCAAAACTGCTGCCGGCAAGCGCATCAGCGCAGCGGCTGCTGCTCAGCAGGTGATTGACGCTGCCGGATCTGGGCTGCAGGTTCAAGGGGTGCCTCATGCTCCAACCTCTGTGCAGCCTGCAGCAAAGGTGCACATGCGGGCCACGCCTGCAGCATCGCTCCCCAGGTTTGACAGCCAGCCCTCGGTAGGCTTCCGCAGTCCTCCCCCTTCGCGGCAGCAAGGCCGTGATGCTGCCATGGCCGGTGTCAGTGCGGGCATGAACGTCGGTGGGGGAGGACCAGGCGCACCTGGGGCTCACACGATGTCTCCCTGGGCACTGGGGTCCGAGGAGCGGCAGCAGCAGCGACTGCAGCGGCTCAGAGAGCTGCGGACCAGGCGTGGCGCTACGGCGGCCTCGTCTGAGGGCAGTGAGGTGGTGCGCCTGCTGCAGGGCATGGACGCAGAGACAGGTGGGTGGCACTGGGGCGCTACCGCACGACGGCATTGGCAGCAGCGTAGCGGCCAGGCACAGGCACCATGCATGCCCAACAGCACATGTGCAATGCGTGTGGAATTGCAGCTCAACCTTCACTCACTGCTTGACTGCATCTTTGCAGGACCCATCAGAATTGCTGTGGAACCTCAACATCCCGATTGGCATGGTGCGGCCTCCATCAACACATCATCCTATGTTACATCCACCATTGGCGCCACATCAGTCACCCACACTTCAACATCCCCCGTCCCCAACATGGGCGCTCAGCCCTTGTCTCCTGCGTCTCGCGTCATCTCATCCGCTTCCGTCACCTCTCCTCCACACCCAGGCTACCGTGTCGGGCAAGCTTTCTCTTCCCCTCAGCAAGTGTTCTATCACAAGCCCATGTCCCCACAGCAGTCACCAGCGGGCTCGCCCCTCCCCATGCACATGCCCGCAGCCACACAGCAAGCTGAGGAGCGGCCAGCGCCTGGGCGACGGCGCCAGCTCTGGGGCCAGGGGAAGGGGCAGGAGGCCGCGGGGGGCTTTGCCAGTGCTCCTATGCATCGGACATCAGTTCCCAAGGTCTCTATCGCGGTCCAAACAGATGCGCCACCTCCTGCGCAAGGGAGAGGCCAAGGGTTGAGTCAAGCGGCAGATGTGGGTAGCCATGGGAAGAACGGGGCTGGCGTCAAGCCGGCCCAGGCGTCTGTGGTCACATCACCCCCACGCCCAACCTACCTGCATCCGAGCATTGTCAGGGTGAACAGTGCAGCTGCTGGGGCCACAGCGGAGCAGGGCAGCGGCACGGACCCTAGTGGGGTTGCACCTGCTGAGGCTGGGGCAGAGATCAGTGGGTCAGGTTTAGGGGTTGAAGCAGGGGTTGTTGTGGGGGACACACTGGCGTCCGTTGCAGCTGATGCTGGTTCAGGGGCGCTTGGCAAGAAGCCAATGGTCTCGGAGATGATACGCAGGTTCCGCGAGGCGCCGCCCATGCCTAGGGATCAGCGTGCGGGAGGGGTGGGCGCCACTGGGGCAGGCACAGGAGCAGCAGGAGTGAGCGGTGAATCAGGAGATGGTGTGCCAGGATTGCAAGCAGGTGCTGATCGAGACAAGGACACGAGTGCTGAGGGGGCAACAGGCACACACGATGACACAGGGAAGGTGGGCCCAGAGCAGAGGCACACTGACGCCAGCACCAGCACCAGCAGCGACAGGGAGGTTGATGGCGGTCGGCGGGGACAGCAGGGCATGCAGCATGACAGCATCCAAGAGGAGTTTGAGGAGGGCAGTGAGGACGATGATGAGGATGGGGAGGAGTATGTTGAGGGTGAGGGGCTGTTTGTGCTCAGGGGCACCAGCACGCAGAGGCAGAGGGCGTTTGAGGAGCTGCGGGGTCAGCTGGCAGCAGCTGGGCGTATGGCCAGCGGGGAGGATGGTGCGCGGAATGGCCGAGGCGCTGACGCTGATCGAGGGAGACCTGCAAGGGTGGGGTCAAGTGCCAGGGAGGGGTCTGGCAGTGAGAGGTACAGTGAGGCAGTGGATGGACTGGCTGCTGCCCTCATCCAACGCAGCCGCTCGCTGTTGCATGAGCGCGAGGCGATCCAGCAACGCATCCATGCAGCGCTGCAGAGGGTCAGGCCGGCAGCGGGTTCTGCAGGGCCCTCAGGCGCCAGGGGTAGCCGGCAGGAAGCTGGGGCGTTAGCGATGAAGGGCAGTGCAACTGGTGTTGGGGCTGCTTCAGGGGCAGGGGCAGGGGTTGCCATGAGTCTCAGCAGCAGCAGCAGCAGCAGCAGCCTGGACGTGCGGCCTGGTAGCTTTGCTGCATGGGTTGGATCAGCGAGGCCTGCTAGTGGCGTCACATCTGGAGCCGTTGGTGCTGCTGGTAACACAGGCCAGGCTGGAGTTGCGGGTGCTGCCTCGCCGGGTCAAGCGGAGGCAGCGGCGGCCGGCAAGCAGGGACAGTCTTGGCGCGAGCAGCTGGTGAGTATGGTTACCACGGTTGATGCAGTGCATGCTACTTTTCCTTTCGTGTTGTATAAACGCTGTGACGGATGATAGCAGCAGGGCAGTAGCAAGTCCCTCCGATCAGTAGCAGCAGCTGAATGTTGACCCTCATGGGTGTGCGCCTGTGTGTTGCCATTCCTCTGCCCACAGAAAGCGCTGCTCAGGGAGGTCCATGGGGATGCCTCACCCAGTGCACTGAGCCCTGCACCTGCAGCCTCATCGCCGCCTCCCATCGCTTCATCCCCTGCCCTTGGTAACAACAGTCGAGTGCTGCATGGCAGCACCAGCGGCGCACTTCAAGCCTCCGCCCATACTACCTCACCCATCAGGGCAGTGCCAAGTCCTGGAAGCTCCCAGGCAGCTGGGGCCCAGGGTCCGACCAGCAGAGGGCAGGGTCAGCAGGGCAAGCCTTCTGACGCAGGTGGTGTTGGCCAGGGCTTCAACACAGGGCTCGGCCTCAATAGGGCCACAGCACCGCCTGTCATGGACAGCCTTAGGCAGGAGCTGAAGCGCAGCCTGGCGGCGTGGACGGCGGCAATAGGTGCTGCGACGGGCCCTGCTGCCGACGGCGGTGCGTCACCAGGGGATGGGCGTGGTGAACGCGCAGGTGGAGTGGGGAGTACACCGGCCCAGGTTGCCAGCAGCAGGGATGGCGCCAGTGGCAGTGCCGCTGCAGGCAGGGAAGGCAGTGGCCAAGATCTGCTGGTCCCCCAAGATGATCCCCCAGCTAGGGGCTTAGCTGTTCCTGACCTGGAGACAGTGCTGAGTCAGCTGGCCGCCCGCTTCGGGCTGCGTGTTCAGCCTGTGGCAGAGCAGAGCGACGTTGGATTAGGTCAGCCGGCTGCAGCTGTCGATGCCCTTGTGGTCCCTGTTGCGGCACAGCTCCAGCTGCAGGCTACTGCTGAGGGGGCATCACAAGACGTGGCGAGCGTGGAGTTGTCGTCAGTTGCGGACCTTGCCCCTGGGCAGCAGCAGCAGGGTGGCCGCAGGCGGTGGGCCGTCCCTGAGGAGGCAACCTCGCTTGCAGCGCCTTCAGAGTTGCAGCAGGGAGCATTGTCGCCACTGACACCAGCGGTGCCCCTTGGGAGTGCAGCAGCTGCAGCGGACGATGCTGACATGGGCCAACCCATGGCAGGCACCGGTGGCGCTGATGGCGAAATAGCAGGCAATGTTGGCAGCACTGGTGAGGGTTCAAGCAGCCCAGTGCCTGCGTCAGACGTCAGGGAGAGTTGCGAGGTACCCGAGATTAGTCCATCAGCCAGTGGCCTGCCTAAGCCAGTCTTGCAACCCACATGGTCACCCCCCAGCCCTAGCCAGAGCCTTGACAGCCCAACAGGAGGCGCGAACGTCGGCGCTGGTGCAGGCGCTGGGCTCAGCCGCCTGAGTCGCTCAAGTGGTGCTGACCTGCGTGCCTCAGCTCTGCCATCGCAGCAGCAGGGGCAGCAACACGGTCCAGCTGGAGAGGCAATCAGCTCAGCAGCGGGGTCAGGTGGACACAGTGATGCCGCCTCCGTACCTGTTGATGGTGATGCAGACCGCCCGCACAATGTGGAGCAGGGCGAAACGTCTGCCGTTCGACCTCCCTCGCGGCATGGAGGGCTTGCGTCGGTCCAGGTACCGGCGCAAGGGGCAGGGGCAGCTGAGGGGCAAGGGCCTAGCGCACAGGCGGCACTGGCGGTAGGAGCTGACACGGCCTTGCAGAGGTTGAGGGAGCCGGGAGCTCTTGCCCAGGCCACGCCTGCAGGGAGCAGGCAGAGCATGCCAGGAGGGGCAGCTGTTGACAGCCTCTCCCCAGGAGGGATGCTGGGGACGTTGTTGGACGTGGCTGTGAGCGACATGCTGTTTGCTACCACACCTACGCCTGGTGCGGCGCGTGGTGCAGGTGGAGCACCATCGCCACCTGCACACCACCCATCAGGGCAGCTGGGTAACAGCAGAGGAGCGCAAGGTGACAGCAGAGGCGTCCTTGCCGCAGCCGCAGCTGTTCAGTCTGCACAGGCGGTGCCACAGCAGAAGGGTGGTGCTGTAACCAGCCCCCCGGTCATCCTGCCAAGAGGCGAGCTTGACGTGCAGGTGTCCATCACAGTCGCTGCAGCAGCTGGCCAGGGGTCATCTCCATGCCAGGGCTCCCCTGACTTCAGCGCTCCGCCTGTGCCTGTGGCGCGAGAGGCGCCTGTTGAAGCATTGGCAGGGCTGGAGCTGGGGCCAGGCTGTCCCAGCACCAATGCAGAGATGTCGAGGTTCATGAGGGCGCTGGAGGGGCGCCTGGGGGAGGGGTCTGCGCCCCACTGGCTGGCTGTGGAGGGCTTCCCTGAGGGTGATATGCTGCTGGGACCGCTGGAGTCTCCAACGCAGTCAATCGAGTCAGACAGGTGAGGCCGGCGCAGGAGTTAGGGAGCGGCTGTTTGGGGGCGAGGGACAGGGTGACAGCATTTGATAGGGTGGCAGCAGCTTGTGCAAACCACGTTGAAGCAACGTCAACGCGTCAGTTCAAACAGCTTATTTGCACTACATGTTAATTGGGCCAGTGAAGGCATCTATCTTAGCAAGCAGCAGAGCTGGCACAAGCTACGTTGACGCCTTGATGGTGAACGCCTCATCCTCATTCCCTTCGCACACCTACCTGCGTCTGCCTGTGTAGGACATTCCTGTCTGGCCGTCGCATTGGTGGATTGCTGGACAACACTGTCAGCCGCTACCTGTTTGGCGACGATGACTCGCTTGCATCTGGCAGCGTTCGGGCCTCTCGGGACAACCTGTACGTCCACTCAGCCGGTCAGCCTTCAGGTGGCGCTCGCGGCTCAAGGGATAGCCTGCGGGCGATGCTGCTGGGGGCGGGTGTCCTTGCCATGCCTGGCAATGCAGGGGGCAGTGGGGCTAGCAGCACCAGGGCGTCATGCGATGGGGCTCTGAGGGCGTGGACGGAAGGGGGAGCGGCCTGGGCTCGAGGGGGTCCAGAGGCAGAGGCAGGTGGCGCCTCAGGCAGCAGCTCAGGGGCCGGGTGGGGTGCAGGAGCAGCCGCCGCTGGGCTGTGGATGTGGCAGCAGCGTGCTGTCTCTGCGCCAAGCAGCCGCAGGGGCACTGCTGAGGACGTGGCAGGTGTGGGAGACGATGTCCTGGTCAGTCAGGCGGATCCAGGGCTGGGTTTCAACCCCGGCACTTTCTCGGCGCCGTCCAGCCAGAGACAGACCAGAGGGGACTGGACAGATGCAGCAACTGACGAGGGGCGCCCAGATGCAATGGCGCAAACCCTCGCCCCTCACCATCCAGCTGCAGCTGCAGCCCCCAGTGTATCTGCATCGATTGAGGAGCTGCCATCCGCTGGCGTGGACCCAACTGCATCAGGCCCTGCGCTGGCGTCAGCACACGCTGCCTCCTCGCCTGCATCAGGGTCTGAACAGCTTGTTGGGGCCAGAGCGACGGCTGCCGTGCGGCCCAAGTATCGCCCCCAGCCTGACGCTGATGCTGACACAGTGTTGATGGCTGAGGCTTTGGACCCATCGTTGCTAGGTACTGGCGGCAAGCCCTGTACTTTGAAGCAGGTGCACGCGGAGGCGCTGGTTGCAAAAGACGAGAGTGCTACTGCTGCGGTGCTGCCAGTTACGGTTGGTTTCGGCTTAGCTCGTCCCACCGCTGCAGCGACGGACATTCCGTTGCGACGGCTCGGGGAGGGGAGCTTAAGAGCTGCTACAGACAGTGTTGTGGCGCAGCTCAGTGGCGTCGGCAGTGGGGACGAGCCACTGCGCAGCCCAAGTCCGTCATTGCAGCATGGCAGGCGGCGCAGCGTCGTCTTATCGACGCCGCATGCGGCGGAGCAGCAGCCTGTCTCGCAGCCTCAGCAGCGGCAGCAGCAGCACCAATGGCAGCAGCAGCAGCAACCTGAGCCTGACCAAGTACCTGTCCCAGCCTCCCTTCAACAGCCCCCACTGCAGCCAGGCCCAGCGGAATACAGCTTTACGCATGGGTTGGTGGAACTTGAGGCTGAGGGGGTGGGGCTTCAGGGTCTTCAAGAAGGTGCTGAGTGCCAGGGTGAAGGCCCAAAGCAGCACCTCAGTGCTGTGGAGCGGCCGGAGCCTCTGACCCAGCCGCAGTCCGTGGTCTCGACCACCACATCAGACAGCTACGCTGCCTCTGAAGCGACCTCCGAAGACCCTGCCTATTGTCCAGGGGAAGCATCGTTGCAGTTTGTCTTGGTGCAAGACCTGCTCGGTGCGGCTGTGGCGGTTGTGGCATCGGCGGCAGGGACAGGTGTAGAAAGTGCAGCCGGCGAGCAAGGAGGCGTAGGCCCATGGGCAGACACGCTACCGGGAGGCACTGGTCATGTTGACCCACAAGCAGCAGCAGCAGCGGAGGCAGGGGGATCGGTCATGCATGACCCACTGTTCGGCGGCGATGTGTTGTGGCCACTGGGGCGGCCCTGGGTTCTGCCTGCTGTGCCTTCATGCACTGTTACAGTGCTGGAGAGCAGCGACGTTGACCGGTTGGCAGAGGAGAGGACTTCCCAAGGGGTTCAAGAAGGTGCAAAGGCGGCGCAGCAATTGGAGCAGGACGGCGCCGGTGGGGTGAAGACGGGTTTGCAGCAAGGGGGTGACGCAACAACTAGGGAGGGCGCTGATGCGGACGGGGCGGGGAGCCATGAGTTGCACCAACCGAGTCAGGGTGTTGCAATCACAGCTGCTGGGTTCGAAACGGGTGCAGGTGCGTCAGGGGCGGCGAGGGCTGGGACAGGACAGGGGCATGATGCTTTTAGGGCAACCGAAGGAGGGTCGCAGCCACCAGCCATGCCACAGAGGTGGCAGGCGGGTGCGCTGCAGGGTGGTGAGGAGCGCAGCAGCAGCAGCAACAGCATGCAAGGTCTGGCTGGGCTGGATGCAGCGCCTGCAGTGCCTGGGCGGCCGACACTGGAGGAGCAGCGAAGGAGGGACGATATGCCAGCAGAACCGCCCAACAAAGCGCTAGTAGGATTTGGGGCCACGCGAGGTGCCATCGAAAGCACCGTGGGACAGGCAGTGACCTCCATCGATGCACATGACACCACCATCACGGCTGGGCTGGGCGTTGTGCTTCCCATAGCAGCCATCCTTGAAAGTGCAGCTGATTCGCATACCCAGGGAGCTGGTGCTCACGCTGTTGGCAGTGCGGCAATGGCGGCTGCGCTGCCGTCCGCACAGCGTGCCAGCTGGTCAGGCAGCGCCTCCTCCTTTGACTCCAACAGCGCTTCAAGCGGCGGCGGCAGCGGCGCTGAGGCTGTACACATTGTCAACAATGAAGACGCCCACAACAACAGCCACGTAGCTTCTCACAGCGTGGCTGGCGCTCTGGAAGGGAGCGGCGTTGCTCCCGCCAGCAGAAGCAGGGCGGCTGGTATTGCGCCACTCCCCGCTCAGCTCCCGCTGCCAACACCTGACGCTGGCGAATCTGCACAGCGACCGAGCGATGGTAGTGTGTGGGCAGCTGCAGCAGGCCACCAGGTGCCGCAACAGCAGCTTTACACCAGTGGGGGCCACATTGCTAGACAGGAGCAGACACAAGGTCGGCAGAGTGATGATGACCCAGTGTACCCCGGCAGTGACGGCCAGACGTGGGATGAGCCAAGCTTTGCAGGACAGAGTTGGAGCCCATTTTACTCTGCCGAGGAGCTTGCAGGGCAGTTGGGTCGTCACGAGGACGGGTCACAAACGGGCGAAGAGGAAGGGGGCGGCATTCTGGACTTGCCACGCCTGCAGTCGGCTGAGCGGCTTGTGGTCGTGGTTTCTGACTGCGAAAGGACAGACACACAGATCGGCAGGGTAGCAGAGCAGCAGCAAGAGGGGGCTGAGCTGGCTGAGCAGCAGCAGCAGGTGAAGCTTGAACAACAACCGCAGCTGCAGGCAGAGGGTGGCCAGCAGAGGCAACCCGCAACACATCGGCAGGTGCAGCACCACCAACAGGTGGACATGCCTGGTACTCAGCAGCAGCATGACCTGTCACAGCCAGCGGGCCCCCTGGACGCAGCAGCTGTCCCGACACAACGTGCCTTGCAGCAGTCCAACCTTCTACCTCATGCCCGGGGACCCAGCCTAGCCTCAGCCCTGATCCAGCCATATGACCCCCCTGTTGCGCCACAACAGACTCCGCAGTCACATCTGGCTTCGCAGCCACAGCAGGCTCTGCAGCCAGCGCTGTTACAGGTGCCTGCAGGTGCGGTACCGATGGTCTTGATGCTGACCCGTGAGGGTGTGATGGCACCCGTACCCCTGATGTCGGGGCACGCCCCATCGCCCCTTGTGCAAGGGGCCACACTGATGGCCCTTGCATCAGCACCTGCGCCAATCTCCGCAGCATCGCAGCTGCCTGTGCCTCCACTTGCGGGCGCAGAGCCGCAGTCAGCACCTGCCCCTGCAAATGCGTGGCAGCTCAACCTATCATCTGCACAGGTGCTCCCTTTGGAGGTCAGCCCACAGCCACCCCTCACCTCGGGGCCGGTGGCAGTTGTTGCGGCGCAGCCACACCTGCCGTCCCCTGGTGTGACCTATGCAACGCTTGGTGCAACGTCTTGGACTCCTGCTGCAACATCATCACCTGCGTTGAGCTACGGGTTGACAACCAGCACGGCAGTGACAGACGCCTTGCTGCTGCCACCCCATGCACTTGGGGTGGCAGCAGCTTCGTCTGCAATTGCGTCACACACCACAAGCCTGTTGTCAGGCCAATACCAGGACGGTACAACTGCCACCACACCATTCCCACTCCCAACGCTTCTAGCGCTTCAGCCCTTGCCAGCGGGGGATGCGGCAACAGCAACGGTGCCCATGGCTGCGCTCCCTCCACTTCATGTGATGCCGCCTCCATCCCCAGTCTCTGCACTGGCTCAGCTGCCACTCGGCACCCACGATAGCTTCGGGCCTGCTACAACAAGAAGTGCTGACGACGCCGTGGTGCGCCTGTTGCAGCAGAAGATACAGAGTTGTGTGCAGCAACTGAGGTGAGTGAACTGCCGGGGCATAGGCTTATGCCCGGCCTGGCCCAAGTATGAGTGACGTTCAATGTGAACGTTTCTCTGCTCAACCATGCTAAACTAATATGCTCCTCTCTTGTTGACATTCCCGCTGCTGCCCATGATGCAGGATTTTGGGTGATCGCCTCGGCTAACAGCTATGCAGCCGGCAGTGTCAGGTCAAACTGGTCACAAGGCATGGCACGACATAACTGACTGTCGGTTTTGACTGCTGGTTAACAAGGCCAGACCTTTCGGCTGCTGCCTGTTGCCTGCTCCTCTGACTCTCCGCCTTGCCCTTGCCTGGTTCAGGCTGGCATGACGCTCTCTCTGCTTTGGCTCTCCTTCAGTTTGCTTCCCTGGTCGTCTTCGGAGGTTTCCCTTGTTGCTCTCAGTCGCGAGTCTTTTGCCCGGAGTGTCCCTTGGCTGTGCCCGCTGCCTCGGTCTTGTAACTAGGTTCCCCCGGAAAAAAGGCCACCTCAGTAGGGTTGCCGCAGCAGCTGGGAAGGCAGAGAAGGCTTGATAAGCCCGCGCCCAAGGAGTTGAACCTCGGTCGGCGTCCCGTGCCGAATAACTGATGCGCGGGAGGCAGACGGAACATATCCATTCACATAGACATCACCTATCAGCATGAGAGACTGATTGATGACAGGCTCCCGGGACTGAGCCTTTCAGAATCAGATGCAGAGCAACCACAGAGGCCAGAACCAAAGAGGAAAAAGGCGCAGGCTTCGGACCCTTACATCTCAGCATGCAAATGGTGCGGCAGGCACTGGAGGGACAGCACAAACAGGAGGCAGCTGCTCCGGATGTGGAAGGTGTGGGTGAGTATGGTGCAGTGTGGCCGGCGATCTGGTGCAGGGAGGCGCAACAAAGAGGGCTATTGGGTCACGGTGCGGGGCCCGGCGGTGCGGGGGAGGATGAAGGGCAGGGAAACATGGACCCCACTGAACAGGCAGTGCAAGGGGACGGTCGGGACGCCCCCTCCCCTCAGCAGGCTGGCCAGGTGCCTTATCAGGACAGCCCTGCCTTGGTAACGCCCCCAATCTGCTTGGGGGGAGGCTCGTCGAAAGGGGAAGGGAGGGGAAGGGG
>JAWZTI010000456.1:0-12313 GCA_039880955.1 Chlamydomonas urium
AGCACCACCAGCACCGCACGCCTAGTAATAATCCAAACGTGTCCCAACTCCACACCTCGCTCATTTTAAGTGACTTAGACGCACCTGTGGGTTGCGGGGCACCAGCAGGACCCCAAACCACTGTCGCGCCAGCGCCGCCGCCAGCGTTACCCGACACTCCATCGCGGCCTCAACCTCACCCTCCTCCACCAGCAAGTCTTCGCTCGCCTGCAGCAGCCACCGAGGGACAGGGTGGGTGAGGGTTGAGGGCAAACCATGAAACAGGGCTTGTTCGTGTGATGCGAGTCATATGTTGACTTATAAGCGCTGTCCAGACCTGCCTCCAGATGATGACAGCACAGCGTTGGCAAAATAACACCTTGTGTCATACAATGGGCTTGGGAACAACGCAGGACGTTTTCTCACAAAAGGGCACTGATCGTTACTCCAACCCGGACACTAGCGCACCTCCCCCCCTTGCACCTGAAGCCAGACAACGCTGCCACTAGGATGATGTCTGCACCTCCTGCACCTGCGCCTGTGTGAATTAAGATCAGAGCTGCCACCCTCAATCGCTTTTCAAAGCCCTCCACACTTCAGGTATAACAATCCCTGCTCACCAGGATGACGCCTGCGCCGACTGCACCTCCTGAACCTGAGCAGCTGTAGGTCACAGAGCCCACAGCAGCCTGCATCGCCTGCTCATCTCTCCCATCAGCAGGTCTGCTACTGAAGCCCTCCAATCTTTACGAAACCCATCTCGTGCTCACCAGGATGATGCCTGCGCCGACCTGCACCTCCTGAACCTGAGCGTCCGCAGGCAGGAACGCCAGCTGCAGCTGCCCAATGGGGCAGGGGCAGCCTAGGTAGCGCTCAAACTCCTCGTGGGGGAGGTATAGGGGCCGTGTGGTGTGCACTAGGGCTGCTTCGCGATCCGGGGGGGCAAAGTGGGTCATGGGGATGGTAGCCTGGGAGAAAGGCACAGGGGCAGATGGGGGAGGCGAGAGGGGGTGGTGAGCAGGGGCGAAATAGGGGGGAGCAGGGGGAGGCGGTGCTTGGTGTGCACCAAAACTGCCTCGCAACCATGCCCCTGCCTCTGCCCCTACCCAGCTCAAGGAGGGCGGTGTGTAACGCCTTCCCCCTTCAATGCACACAAGCCCCTCCCTTCCGTTTCTACTGCCCAGCCCCTACCTGATTCGAGGAGGGCGGTAGCACTGCCTTCCCCCTCCAGTACACACGAGCCCTCTCGTTCCTCCTACCCAGCCCCTACCTGGTTTGAGGAGGGCGGTAGCACGGCCCTCCCCCCTTACAGTACAAAGTACAGCACAAATACAGTGCAGTACAAAATAAGCCTTCCCCTTGCTCCTGCCCAGCCCCTACCTGGTTCGATGAGGGCGGTAGGTACTGGGGTACTGAGACAAAGGGTCCGATGGCAAATGTAACGGCACTGGGACCCACTGGGTAGGGCACTCGGAAGTGGAAGCGGCGGCCCACGCGCACACGCTGCAGCGGGGAGGGGATAGCTTACGTGAATAAGCAGCACATGGGTCGTACTGTAGCTAGACATAGTGCGGTGTTCTTCAAGGGCATGACGAACTGGTGCGGTGTTGTACAGGGGCATGACAAAGTACTGCCATCACTCTTTGCCCCACTACACTGCGACCTGAGCAGCGCTGACAACACCAGCACGCCGCCACTCTTGCAACTGCCACCCCCCTTTGTCCCAATGGGGAAATCGCACACCCACCCACCTTGTCCTGTGACATGAGCAGCGCTTGTGACACCAGGCCGCCCGCACACACCACCTTGTCATCAGGGTCCACCCTGAAGTGCAGGTCGAAGGTGTGGTGGCTTCCGGGCAGGTCCACGCACGGAAAGAGTGACCTGGCGCGCCGCAGCTGCGGGTCAGCTACTACGTATTCGCCCGCGAACGTCAGGGCGGGGTTCACGGCGTCAGCGGACAAGCGTGGGGCGGGTGTGGAAAATTCGATGACGATGCGGAGGGCGCAGCGGCCGTCAGCGGGGCTCGCGCCAGGGCCTGCCGCCTGCGCCGCCGCCGCCACAAAAGCGCCAGCAGCAGCGGCAGCTGCGGGAACGGCGGGAGCGGCAGCGGCGGGCGGGGCTGCAACTGTGCCGGCGCTGGTATCCGGCGCTGCCTGGCCATCGCTGTGAGGATGCTGCGCCTGCGCCTGCGCCAGTACACCCGCCTCCATCATCCCGGGGCGGCCTACCCCTGGCCCTGGCCCTGGCCCTACCCCTGGCACTTCTTTTGGCCCATGCCCTTGCCCCCCGCTCGCCTCCCCTGGCCCGGCCCCTGCGCCGTCTGCATCAGCCATCTCAACATCTCCCGTGCCCTGCCTATCCTCATCATCCTCGGCAGTCCCCACCGCTGCCTCCGCCGCGTCTGCCTGGGTCCTTGCGCCAGCCTCAGGCACTGACCCAGCCGGCCCCGTTGCGGGCTCTGCCTCCAGCTCTGCTGTCCCTGCACCTCCTGCCGCTAGCGTTGCCTGTCTTGGAGCGGGCGTACCGCCTGCGCCAGCGGCTCTCCCGCTGCCGCCTGCCGCCGGGGCGCCGTCCACAGGGCCCTGTTGCGGCTGTTGCGGCTGTTGCGGGAGCGGCGGGAACAGCCGCAACACCAGCTCCGGCGACCGCTCCGTCGCAACGTGCGACAGGTACGTCCAGTACACCCTCTCGGCAGCGGCCGCAACAGGGGCCGGCGCCGTCCCGGGCTGTACTGCCACTGCTGACCCTGGAGGCTGCGGTACGGACCCGGGTGCTGGCGGTACCGTAAGGTCCATGGCGGGCATGCATGGCGTGTCGAGCTGCCAGGGCACGGGCTGGCCGTTGACCTGCACGCTGTGGATCGCCAGTCCTAGGCAGTGGAGGCCCAGGCTGGTGCGGTCCCCAGGCACCACCACCTGCAACTCAGTCCATCTGGGACAGAGACACATGACAACACCAGCACATGCAGCAGGCACCAAGTCAGCCAAGACAGCACTTGCTCTGCCAAGCTACTTTCGCCGCACCTCCGTCTGCCTGGCATGACCGTGGGTCAGTGTCAGGCCAGGCCTTAACTAGCAGCAGCTCATGCATGGTGCCATGCATGACCAACGTTGCATGCTACTGCACTGGGCGGTGCATCGGTGCGACTAACACCCATGCAAACATGAACGAACCCTCGGACCATGCAGCCCTTTGGACACAGACAGCAGCCTTGCTCGAAAACGCTGCACATCCCCGTTCCTTACCCCGTCACCGCCCTGCGCCGCTTGTCCACGGCGAGGGTCACAGACTGATGCACCACCTGCGGCAGCAGCTGCATGCCTGCTTGCCCCGACTCAGCTGTCACGAACAGCGCATGTTAAGACGCCCAGCAGCGCATCCACCACAATCAAGAGCGAATGCTGCATTGACAGATGTGACGTGTGAACTGGTGTGAACTGTTATTATTTGGGGAGCGTGCTGAGGTGGACTTGCCGAACCCGATTGTCACTTTAGCACACCAATATCTCATGCAGCTGCTGAAGACATTTTCGCAAGACCTGAATTGCAAAACATTTCGGCGATCATGCAGCAGGCAATGCGTGAAAATCCCTCGCCTGCATCGCCTGATATAGATACCCCACATGGTATACACCACCAAGACCCAGATAAGATTTTTGCTTGCGCCCTGGTTTTCGTGCCA
Organism: Chlamydomonas urium; assembly: GCA_039880955.1. NCBI lineage: Eukaryota > Viridiplantae > Chlorophyta > Chlorophyceae > Chlamydomonadales > Chlamydomonadaceae > Chlamydomonas > Chlamydomonas urium. The sequence continues at coordinate 3,665 of JAWZTI010000456.1, forward strand.
CCAGCTTTGAATTCAAGGCCTGAGGATTGGCAAGGGTAGGGTAAGGGTTACAGACTCCACCTGCTGATAGTGCTGACTGCGCTGCTCTCAACCTAACGTCGGAACCTAAGATCGCATCAGCGAATCGGTTACCGGCCGGCCCGGCCCGCAGGCCAGGTCGATAAAGGAGTGAGGTGGAATAACGAGATTTGCAGGCAGCTGAGCTTGCGCAGCAGGCACTACAGGCACAGGCATCTGGGGCCATCAACGTTAGCGTGGCTTGCAATTGATGTGCCTGCATCCCAACTGTCATATCAGCACCATCAGCAACAATGTCACCAGCAGGGGCAGTGGCGGCAGCAGTTGGGGCTGAGCGCTGCGAGATAAGCTGCAGGGTGGCAGCTGCCAGATGGGAATCCCTCGACATCTCCCGCCGGCACGCCACGCTCAAATCAGATCAGGCACTATTCAGACCATCAGAGGTCTCAAGAGTCCCTGGAGATGGCCAGAGCATTTCTGGTGTCGCCTGTTTTCTTGGGATTGAAGCCGTCGCCGCCGTCCAGCCGCAGCTGGGGGGCGTGGGTATGCCGCTACCGGGCAGCCGCACTTGCTCTGCGCCAGACTGAGGCGTGCAACCCATTACTCTGAAGGAGAGGGATGGCGCTGGCAGGGGTGGCTCACATCATCAGCGCAGAAGCTCAGTCAGGGACATCCAAGTGATGCTCACACCCTTGGGCCGCTCCAAACCCTGGCCAGGCCAGGGGGGGGCAGGCAGCAATCAACGCTATAGCTAGCTAGCGCTTTCAACACGCACAGTGCAGTCGGCGGTGTGCAAGGGCAGCCAGCGGAGCTCGTGCGGCAGCAGCCTAAGCAGCATGAGGTCATGCTCCCCAACAGGTGTGATTGAGCACTTACCCAGCTGCAGCACAGACTCATGGCTGGCCTGGGATGCCAGCAGGCCATAGCAGAGACAACCCAAGCTCCTGCACATGAGAGCGGCACGTTCATTAGCAAGGCAACTTGTCTCGAGACAAGTGCACTAGAGAGAGCTTTCTCCCCAAGTGAGCGCTGTACAGCTGTTGTCAAAATACTCGAACAACTGCGATGGTTGTAGGGCCAGGAATACAGTGGCACCTGCGCACGGACATCCAGTGGCTTGACGGTAGCCCCACCCCATGCCTCACGCCTCTGGGAGGGTTTCCTGAACCCTCGCCTCAGGGCGTATCTCTTTATTTATTTATTTCTATCCGGCGGGTGCGTGCAGCTTTGCACACCTGGTGCACAGCACGGAAGGGTGATGCTGTGTGGCTGTGTGGCAGCTCCTCATTGATCAAGTGGCGCCGTCTCGTGCATCGTTGCCCAGTTCCAAGGCTGCAAAGCTCGCCACTGGCGGTGGCAGCGTGGCCAGCGGCTCCCTGCTGCCAGCTGCCCTGCTGCCAGCTGCCTCGCTCATAGCGCGTTGACGGCCTACAAGATCAAGCAAACACAAATTTGTGTCTTTACAGGGCAGGCGCTAGCAGCGCTGATCATGTTTGCGCAGGCAACAATGAGATAAAAGTGTGTTTTACAGTCCTGGGGGGAAATGCAAGGGCGCAAAGGACCCCTGTACAAACGTACCGTCACAAGCTTTGCATACCGTTGCGATGCAGCCCCTTGCATTGCAACAGGCCAACTGTTGGCTGCGCACCTGCCTCAGGGCACTCAGGGCCAGGTACCCACGGCAGAGTGCCGCTTGCAAGGAACACCAGCGTGTGCACAGTGGCTTCCAGGTCGGCGCATGGAAGCAGCGGCTGCCACCTCAGCGCATTGAGCGAGGAGAACGTCTCGTCGGCCACGACGGCCTCGCGCGACAGGTCGCGCGATGCGGGGTAGGCCCACTTTCCGCGGAAGGACGGGTCGTTGTTCAGAGCAGCGGAGCACGACGCCCCGAGGTCCACCAAATGGAACAGGCTGCAGCGCATGTGCGCGTCCATGGTAGCCGTGATGTTGTCTGGGAGGATGTCTGCGTGGAACACGTCCTTGGCCTGAACACAGAGTGTGCGGCGGCAAGGCAGTAGCTTGGACGGGTCACAATCTCAAAGTCGAAATTATGAAAAGTTGACAAGCACCAAGTCTTCCAGCACCAGAAGTACTGTTGCTACAAGCCCTGTCACCTCATCGAGTACATCGAGTGGCTGTACAGTCACATGTGCCTGTGCTTCCTGTGCTTCACGCAGCAACATTCACAACACCGCGACACCGCGGTCGCTGAGCCTCACCATGAGGGTGTAGCGCGCCGCTGAAAGGCATGCCGCAAGCAGCAGCACATAGCGCATGCATGGGAGTACCATACATCAGGTGCGCAGGCAGTGGGTTGCCCCGCCGCGCAGTAATCAGGGCTGATGCGTCGATGACGCTGGGCGGCATTCACCGCAACGCATCCCACCAGGCTGGGCAGGCAGGGCGCACCGGCGCCCTGCAGCAGCCGCAGCGACTGCGCCTCCCGGTCCCACTGCGTATGTGGGCAGGAAAAGCGGGATGGGGAATGGAACAAACTGCAAACGTTTGAAGTGTTAACACCTCAAAAGAAATTGAATTTTGATTAACTGACGACAGATGTGACATGACGCGTGCTGCGCTTCATCACCCCTGCTGCGCTGATTGAAAACTGCTAGCAGCGCAGCGCTGATCACAGCGCTGAAAACTGCTAGCAGCGCAGCGCTGATCACAGCGCTGAAAACTGCTGGCAGCGATGCGCTGATCACAAACGGCTGCGCTGATCACACCCTGCTATGCTGATCACACTCTGCTGCGATGATGACACTCTGCTGTATTCAACACACGCTGCTGCTGTTGATCACACCCCAAAGCTGTTGCTCGTCAAAACCTGCACCACATACTCGAATGACCCCCATTACCACCAGTGCCACGGTTGCGGTGAACGCTAAGCCAGTGCCGCACACAAGGCGCAACACACCGTTCTTTGTGGTGACGCTGCCTGGGCCGGTCAGCGACGTGCCCCTCAGCACCAGGGACTGTGCGCCATATAGTTACCGCTGTATCAGGGTGGGGTCAACCTGCACTGCATGCCTTGAGCTTGCACTGGCGCGGCCTACTGCATCGGAGGCCAAGCCCTGTGAAGGGTGTGAAGGGCTGCAGGTGCGCACACTGGACGCGCTACTAGAGGCGTTGTGCGGCAGGGAAATTGGGCTGCTGCAGCTGGCAGGACTGCTGGCAATGGCGGGGCTGAAGCCTGAACTTGGTGGCGCAAGCTGCGGCTCTGGCACCTCAATCTCAAAACCGCTGCCAGCCGACATGTGTGCACCTGGGCAAGGCAGGGCAGCACAGCCAAAAAACACGGGCAGCACTGCTGAGTCATAAGAACAAGTGGCGCAAGAACAAGTGGGACCTATAGCTATAGGGCACCTAGCTAGGGGTCTGAGAAGTGCGTGGCAGTACAGCTTTCACCAGGCGCTCATGCAGCAGCACAGTTCCGCCTAGCGCACCGACTCTGTCCGTGTGAAAGGCCGCCGCCCTCATCAACAGTTGTGGCAGCAGCTGCTTGTATGCGATGAAGGCAAGCAGAAGCCTGTCCCACCACACATTGGGCATGTCGTTTTTCTTGTAACGCTCGTCCGGCAGCGCACCCAGGTTTTCGAGGTACAAACTGTCGTACACTGCGCACAGCTGGCCGGATTTCGTCGACCCCAGGCCGCATCTGGAATTGCGACCGTCAGAGACCTCAAACGGCAGTACAAAGCCGTCCTGCCGCCTGTCGTTGCAGGCGCGTGCCACACTGTCCTGGCAATGTGTCAGCCTGCGGGGGTTGCAAAGCAGTTAGCTACAAAGGTAGCATGAGTCCTGAGTTCACATGCCATAGGCATGTATGGGGCACATGTCTGTCCTGAACAGGTATGGGGCACAAACCTGTCATGAGCAGTGTTTTGATCAATCAAGTCAGCTTTCTGCTGCCCTTACTTGGACTCAAACTTGGCCTCAGAAACCTCAGCGCTTTGGAAAATCACCATCTCGTCCACCAGCACCAGGTACTTGAAAAGCCGGCGGTTGAGTGCCATGTCCTGCGTGCAAACGGCAGAAGGTTCAGTTATTGAAGCTAAGCGCATGAGCGCATACACGGTGCTTGCCTGTGCGCGTGCACAGTCGCAGCTTCACACGCCAGGATGCAGTGTGTTGGGCGCCCATACTGATGGCGAAGCCTGCGCTGCTCCGCTGTCCTCAAACGCCTTGTGTACCTACACTGTCTGGGAACGAGATTTTGCATATCCCACTTTTCTTTTGATGAGTAGGGGTCCTTTGTGCCCTTGTGGCGCCCTACGGACTGTAAATGGCCTACCTAACTACCTACTGCTCAAGCATCCATGAGTTCCGCCTCGCCGGCAGCAGACCAAAAAACACTGAGCAGTCCGGCTTCCGAACACCATATGGACCGTCCATGATCTAGATCTCCTCGTCCACATCCATGATGAAGAAATTGTGAATAGGGTGCTGCTCCCAGCCTTCAGCTGATAGATCGTGGTCAATCCTGGCAGCCCCCAGGCCTGGGCTCAGGATCCTAGGATCAGCTTTCTGAACATCTCTCCGTTCGCCCTATACGCGACATGGTCTGGCTCCGGGGTCGTGCGGAGCTGTGCTGCAGCACGGCATGTGTAAATAAATTCCCTTGAGGGCCACGAAGCAAGTGGGATCGAAAGGCTGACCTTGACGCCATACAGCACTCAACAAGTTCCTTGCTTAAGCCCAGTCACCCCGAGAAAGTCAGGGAAAAGAGATGCGCCATGAGGCGTGGACACAGGAAACCCTGCCAGAGGCGCGAGGCCTGGGGTGGCCACCCCAGGGGGCTACCGTCAGGCAGAAAAGCCACCGCAAGCCTACCTTGTCGTCTGCAAAGTTACCGCTTTTGAGCAGCTCGACGCAGCTCTGCTTATTCTTCTGCGCCCACTCCAGGAACTGCTGGGCCACCTCAGGCAGCAACCCGGCGTGTCTACTGCAAGCCAGGCTGTCAAGTGGCTGCACGTCAGCAAGACGTCTGCATTCTGACTCTGTAAACAGCATGGGGGCTGCATGGATAGGCATGGGGTGCACGAGTGGTCAGCAAATTGAAGCAGACGCTGCTGCGCAGTGCAGAGCATGCCCTGTGCTGCCAGGCCAAACATCCCTTTGTGCACACAGGCACGATGGTATCTGCAACCAAAGGGACAGGTGCTGGTAACCTGCGTGAACACACGTCGTATGTACTCCTGGCCTTGGCCTGCGGACAATGTCAAGCAAGCATGGGCATGACGTTCGTCTTGATAGCTAAGCAATGACAAAGATTCAACGTTGAGCAAGCATGAACCAGCAATAACCTGAGCCCCCAAATCCTGCCTTCGCCGAAAGCCTCATCACCCTCTTCTGCCGCTGCACCAGTGCCTGCTCCAACAAGCGGAGCCCGATAAACCGCTCTCGTATGGCAGAATTCCCACCTCACGTACAGTTGTGTGTAGGGGCAGGTTTACCTGCGGACTGCATCTTTCCTTTACTCACGCCAAAGAACGTGATCCTTTTTTTTCTTTTTTTCCCACCTCACCTGCAGGTGCTGCGCTGGTGCCCGCCTCCCATGATGTGTGGGGCGGCACCCGTGCCTCCCATCCCGCTGCCCTTTTGCGGTGGGGCGGGGCCTTGTTGTGTAAACCAGCTGCGCCTGCAGCAGCGCCTGCAACAACAGGGCAAGCACAAGCCATTGTCAGCGGCAGCAACCGAGGGCAGGCAACATTGCAGCAACTGAGCCAGCCAGGCAGCCCTCCACCTGCAGGTGGCCACCTGCTCTTCCCCCGTTTCCCTGAGAGCAGGTGGCCACCTTCTTTTACCTCACCGCCCATGTTGCTGTGGCCAGGGCCTGCATGCTTGAAGCCGTTGCCATCCCTTTGCTTGCGCTGCCAACTGTCCTGCATTCACATTTTGGCAGCGAAAACGTGCCTTCCGGCCTTTCCATCTCCTCCAGCCAGAACCCCCGTGCAGCCTTGCCATCACCAAAGAAAGAAAGAAAGAAAGAACTACGCCCTTGGGCGTGAGTTAAGGAAGGGAATGGTCCGCAGGCAAGCCTGCCCCCATACCCTACCGTCCATCACCAAAGCACCCATGGAATCGATCATCCTCAGGGGGCACATCCTTCACAAAGCTGATGACAAGCCCTGCCTCCATGGGGCCCTCCGTCGCAAGGAGCTCGAGCACCTCCTCCTTCTTGGCCATCTGCATTGCAATGCACGTACGCACACGTGTTACACACGTGTCAGTTCCACCAGCCATTTTAGCCATTTGCTGCAGATCAATGCACACCGATCCTCGTGGCGGTCACCGCGTGCCACCAGCATGCCAATGGGCTTGAAGCATGATGTGTGTGCCTGACTTTGAACCGTGCATCATGCATGCATGCAAACCGTGCCGTTGCGAGCAAGGCACTGCATAACGCAAGAACAGCTTGTCGCTGACCTGCGACGCGAAACCCTGGTGTGGAATTCGGACGAGCTGCGATCCAGCAGCTGCAATGCTTGAGCCTGCGCAAAGCCAAGCAGCGCCCAACGTGAACAACTGCACTGCAAGTTGCCTTGCCCGATGCTCGAAAGATGTCAGCCTGCGCAGCACTGCGGTCCCACAGGCTCGGGCCTTGCCTACTCGCCCGATCGGCAGCCAACGCGTGAGAACACTCAATGTGGATCAGTCGGCGCTGTCCATAACCGGCTTTTTATCCAGTGGTTCATACACGTCCACGCATCTTATCGAGGGCGTGCAGCCAGGGCTAAATTTCTCACGAGCTGGTCGTCTCTTGACTGCAGGGTTGCAGGCTCATATGCAAGCTCATGCCAGGGGGGCCTAACAAGAGGATCTCTGCCTTTCTTTACTATTGAGCACGTTTCATGGAGACTCATTCCGCATACCCAAGGTAAGCTCAGCACTGGAAATTGCAGACTGGAATTGACGCTTTCCTCCGGAGATGGATCCACTGGATGCCGGGCCTGCATGTTCATTGATTGATGAATGGATTCATGATGATTATCTGAAGCAGCGCCATGTGTGAACCACTTATACTATGCTCTGCGTGGTTTCCAGATTCACTCCAAGCTGCGTGCGACAGGTCTGGACCAGCAAAGTGCCAGCCCACGATACCTTGCAGCTGTCAACATTCACCTTGCAGCTGTCAACATTCATCAACTGCTTTGCAAAAACATGTCGGCGATCATGCAGCAGGCAATGCATGAAAAGTTGACCAACTCGGCACGCAGCAACAGCCGGCGTTACAGTGTGGCCCAGATGCAAAGGACTGCCTAAGGTGTCGTGACACGGACAGCAGAGGTGTCCATACTTTTGAGATCGATTGAGCTGAGTTCAAGTTAGGACTACTTAGGACAGTGCTTCTTGGAGATTCGAAAAAGTGTGGTCATGTGGCTGCCCTATTATTATGCATGCGCACATACACCACGCCACCTGCAACGACCACGGGCCAGATCGCAGCCATTCAGTGTGCCGCGCCGCGTTGGCACCCTCGCATGGAGCTGCCCACCCTGGGCCTCTGCATGCCCCAGGCTCAAGCCACATTCTCTGATCAGTCCCCGTCCGCACCTCACCCCCAAAGCAGGTGGACTGGGGCTCCACCTACAAAAATGAGCTATGGTCATCAGCTTGGCTTGACCCTGCCGCAGAGTCTGACCCTGCCTCATCCCGCTGCACAGCCATCGTCTTCAGCTTGTCGGTGGCGGCCTGAACAGGCCTCCCATCGGCTGCTGCAAGAGGAGTGGAAGTGGGCCAGCAAAGGGTCAGCATTGCAAGGCGGTGAAAGGGTGAGTGGGCTTGACTGGGGCCGGGCGTCATCAAGCAAGGCCCTGCCACAAAGGCGCAGCAGGTGATTTGATTTTGTCAAGCGTCACAGGGCCAAGGTGGATTGGGGGGGCGCAAAAAGAAGGGTAGGTGGTCAGGGGCAAATGCAACGCGCAAGTCGAAAAGCTGGGCGTTGGCAAGGGAAGGGAGGAGTGACATGCAACTACGTTTGCTATCTATCACACACCCCACACCCCCGCCCAGCCATGCGTCAACTTTCCACCCTTCAAAAAACCATGCCCACCCTCTAGACCTGCACAATGCCCACCCTTGTGCTAACCCAGTGCACTTCCTCAGTACTGGGCTCACTTTTCTGCACCCAGGGGTGTTGCAACGCCTCGTTAGCCGTCAGGCGCTTGGCCGAGTCCACCGTCAGCAGCTTTGCAACCAGGTCCTTGGCGTCATCAGAGATGCCCTCCCAGATGGGGTCGTCCGCATCATAGTTGCCCTTTTTGATCTTCTCAAACAGCACGGCGTCGTTGTCATCGTCTGCAAGGGCGGATTGGAGGGGCGGCAGGGCGGTGGAGGGGGCAAGCAGGGCAATGAGCGGGTAAGTGCAAGTGCCCTGCAGAGTAGAGAACTCGGTGTTCCTAACCCCTGCCACGCCCCGTTACATCCCAGGGCAGCCCGCCAACGTCTGCCATACTGCACCCCCCAACTCCCAAACCCACCCAATCGTCATTGAGTTCTAATCGTCTACGTTTGAACATTGACATTCATTGAGTCTGCATTGGCGTGTTAAATGCGAACTACCCGCTTTGCCTCAGTGCTCCCGCATTACCTCAGTGCTCCCGCTTTACCTCAGTACCCGCTTCACCT
>JAWZTI010000456.1:12381-27820 GCA_039880955.1 Chlamydomonas urium
ACCTCAGTGCTCCCGCATGACCTCAGTGCTCCCGCATGACCTCAGTGCTCCCGCATTACCTCAGTGCTCCCGCATTACCTCAGTGCTATTGCTTTGCTTCAGTGCTCCCGCCATGCCCCAGTGTTCCCGCCATGCCTCAGTGCCCCAGTGCTCCCGGCCTACCAAAGGGGGAGTACCCCGACAGCAGAATGAACAGGATGACGCCCACGCTCCACATGTCCACTGCGGGCGAGTACTCCTTCAGGCCGTCCCCAACACCCAGCACCTCAGGCGCGACGTACTGCGGCGACCCACACATTGTCGATAGTACAGTCTCAGGCGAAAAGAACTTTGAAAGCCCAAAGTCAGCGATCTTGACTGGCGAGTCATCGGCCTCGTTAAGCATGATCATGTTCTCCAGCTTTAGGTCTCGGTGAACAATGCCTGGGGCGAGGGGGAGGGGAATGAAGGAAGGGGAGTGTGAGCAGGTGCAGCTCTGGGCTTGTGCTGTTAAGTATGTTCATGCTCTCCAGCCTTAGGTCNCGAGGGGGAGGGGAATGAAGGAAGGGGAGTGTGAGCAGCTGCTCTGGGCTTGATCATGCTCTCCAGCTTTAGGTCTCACTCAGACCAGAACCCCTGTTGATACCCAAATTTCCTGCCCAGCACCAGTGTAGCGGAAGCTCAGCTCAGGTGTTTGAACAACAGTTTGTGCCTGGACTTGGCGGTACGTACAGACCATGTATGCTTGTGGCAAAGGCACTGCATTCCTGGACCCCATTCAATCCCTCCCATCTGCCGCTCCCTGCCATGCCTGCCTGCAGATCACTTCTGAGCGTCACGCTGTGCACACTGCCTCCCTACGCAGCCTGCCCCCACACCCACTCACCCTCCTGACGCAAGGTGCACACTGAGCAACACCCCTGCCTCCCACCCACCCCGTGTCGCCCACCTTGTGAGTGCAGGTACGCCACACCCTCTAAAATCTGGCGTATGAGGCTTGCAGCCTCAAGCTCAGTGTAATTGCCTTTTTCCGTCACCCTGCAAGGCACGTCCGGTACACAAGCAAGGGATAAGGTTTGAGCGCTCGGCATGCGCAGTGTATTTTACACGACAAAGACTTTTGTGGCTTGTTCTGTTGAAACGTGGCAGAGACGTACTATGCCATGCTGCTGTCACACGCATTGCCTTTGTGCCCCTGCTTGCTGTATGTCGAACCACTGGGATCAGCGCAGTCCAGAGCAACTAGCAGAATGAACAGAATGAATCTTGCCCCATGCTGACAGGGCCGTACTTCTGCCTGTCTTGTGCCACCTAGCTTTTGGTGCTGATGCTGCGCAGGCCCCGCTTCCACAAGCATTACTGTGCATGTGTTTATGCTTGAGCAGTACCGGCATCATGAGCAGCCCTGAGCCACAGGCCTGCACCTTCTGGTCACCTCTGCCCGAGCAGCCCAACCACTAACCGATGTGGCGATCCCACCGCACCTGTCCAGCAGCTCGCCCCCTGACACGAGCTCTGTCACCAGGTACACTTTACGTGGCGTGATGTACACATCAAACAGCTTGATGCAGTTGGGATGGTCAACCTGCATGACCAAATGCAGGCGCATGCAACCACGGCGAGCAAGGCCGTCAGACATGCATGCGTGGCCATGCCCTTTTTGCCCAGGTCATTCCTCTCCTTAACATGGCATGGTCTCTGTGTGCATGGTCGTACCTTGATCAACACCTGGATTTCGCGCTCCAGGCTATTGTCTCCAGCAGCGTACCGTGACTTATCGACGACCTGAGTTCGTCAGCAACGCGAACGAGCCCTTTAGCGCCCTTCATTGGCTGCATGTGCCAATAAGGCGTTGCTCGCAGCAACCCACCTTGATTGCCACCGCCTCCCCTGTGCGCTTGTCCTTGCCTTTCTTCACAACCGCAAAACCTGAGCAGCGAGGGCACACAGTAGCCTGGCGTCATGGTGCTGATGCGCTGGATGGCGCCGAGAGAGCTTAAGCTGCGAGTTGCGCCGCATGCTGGATTGGAGCTGGAGTTGGGCAGCAAATGCTCACCCCCGACGCCCACGGTCTCGCCGACTTCATAGCGCTCAAGGATGTCTTGCACCGTCACTGCGGGCAGGAAATGAGCCAGCAATGCACGCCATCAGGTGGCAACGAAAGTCAGGCAGCGCATCGGCTGCGCGGGCACCCAGGCGCTTTGCTGCGCACCATTCGTGTGGAGCTGGGGCGGCTTCCTGGACATGACAACAGCATTGAGCGGCGAGAGAGGGCGGCGCAGTTGCTGCGGAGGGGGCGAAAGTCAGTCCGTCTCTGGTGTGAAAGCCCCATGCTTCTGACCCAGGACAAATCGGCGTGGCCTACACGGTGGCAGGCCTGCTGGTAACACCTCGAAACGCAGCGTGGTGACAAACGAAGAGGCCCCAATGCTGTGCTCATGGCGTAAAGTGCTGTGCCTCACTAGTTGCTGCAATTGACATGCACTTGTCCGCTGCGGCCAAAACGCAACTTGCTGCTGATGCCTCACGCTGCGCACTGTAAGGTGGCGCAACTCAGCAATCGTGTACATGTGCGCCTGTTGCATGCAACAACATTCAGTACAATGCAGGCCCTGTGCTATGCAGGAATTTGTGCATGCAAAGCCTCCCCATCGACACTCAAGTCCATCTGCATGCATAGATTGCATTGGCGCCTCTTGCCAGCCATTGAAAAGCGTCTGAGGGTTTGATGTGGGCTAACAAAATCCTGCACATGCTAGTGCCCAGGCAGCCGCGTCCCATTAGTGACTGCAGCATAGAAATGCCAGGTTTGTGACTGTTTCACTTGCAGCCGCGTTGTTGGTTAACCTTTGATGAACTGTATCGCACAGCTGCCCCAGCATGAGGGGGGCAAGTCATCGTGGTTCTTCAACCCCTGGCCGTTTGATGTTGTTGGGGTCTCGTGTGACATGCCGGCACCCCGTAGACTGCGACAAGCCGCATTAATCCACCCATCATGACCGTCGTGCCTTGCTGGCTGCTGTGAGCAGGATTGTGTCGACGTTGTGCTTGCTCTGAAACTGATTGGTGTCGACAAGGATGATGGTGTCATCAGGCCGCGCCACAGTAAAGTCGTACAAGATGGTCACCACAGGTAGGTCTACTTCGTTGCCTGTTGCGCAGCATAAAGCAAGAGGTGGGCGCCAACTGCAGGACAAGGAGCCATGGCTGGAAGGTGCGTCTGCCTCAGCTAAAGAGCTACAGCATTCGCGATGTGAGTCACTTGCCCGACACAATGCCTTTAACGCCCAAAGACTGCAGCGACGCGCCGTCATCCTCAGCTTGCAGGATGCAATCAGGCTTCACCTGCAGCGGGCGGCAGTCGCAAGGCCTGCACTATGACAAGCAACAACACCCGGTGCACGAGTAGTGCCTTCATTGTCAAGCCTTGCGTTGATTGAGGTAGAACAACAGGCACTCACCTGGTCCTTGTACAGCACCAGGTTCATGACTGTGCCACCGTGCCGCTTATAGATGGCCTCTTTGATCATGGAAAGAGTCACATCTGTCGGAACGGCTGGCCAGTCGAATGACAATGGCGATGCTACTGACATGCTCATTATCCTGTGCGCACGAGCAAACGTCAGAGGCTGAGCATTAGCAGTCAAGATGGCCAAGTGGCGCACATGGGTGCACAGTGGCACCAGCAGCTACATTCCATGGCCAAGCTGAGGCAACCCTGCAGTGCACGTACCGGCACTTGATAAACTCTGGCGGCGTGTAGCCCAAGTCTGCTATGGTGGGCGGCTGGAAGTCGAACGGTGGCAATGTTGACACATACTTGGAGCCGCCCCTCTTGCCGGTGCCCTTCTTCACCATGGTGCTGCAACAGGAGAAGTAGGGCTACATGCAACCTGTCTGCACCGTGACTTTTGCAAAGCTGTGAGAGGTGAGCATGAAGTACATAATGCTCTATGCCCACGCGGGCGTGCTGGCACGCCACAGAGTAAAGTGTGCCCTTCGAGCACACACATGTGTGGGGTGAACGTTTTGGCGTGCAGAAACGCCATTAAGCGCCTGGAGCCGTCCGCGTTGTGCCTGGTCGTCACCGTCGTTCCACGCCTCACCACCCCAAGAATAGGCAGTATCAGAGGCACTCCAGTGGCGCGAACTCTGGAGCAAGCAGGCGCGCCGCGGCGCTTGAGCAGCGGCGTTTCACACGAGCACGGCAAAGCGGTGGTGTCAGCGTAGCAGCGTTCAGCTGGGCAGAGCCTGCTGCGTGCAAAGGTTGTTTCAATTGCAGCGCCTGCGATGGACTGGGATCCCGGAAGCGCCAGGTGCGCAGGGGGCAGCACGTTCTGATCCAGCCGGGAAAGCCTTGCTGCAGGCCATGCCTAGCTTGCATGTGCATGCCGCAGCATCACACCATGCACACTGCTGCGCAGGTTCTCTGGCCTCAACACGCCCTCCACCATGGCAGCTGCCAACCAGCCATTCATGCCCAACTTATCGTCACCTGGCTGGGAGGCAGGCAACCTCATGAAGACGCAGCGGGTCATCACAGTCATGGACCGCCAGGTGCGTGTGGCCACCTAGCAGTCAAAACTGCAGTTCGGAAGGCGCTGCCTGCAAAACAACAGGGTGGAAATGAATTTGTAGGATCCCAAACACCCCATGCACCGCATGCAAGGCGGGACGCGGGCTTCTTGCAGCATGCGTGGCTGTCTGCAGGATTGGCTGCTGTAAGATTCAGTGAAGTGACCAGCACCACATGGCTGCTTAGACGCCATTTCTCCCTGTCCTCCCGCGCAGCTGTTGATATCCGATGATGGCGAGCCAGCTTCGCTGTACACGCTATGTCGGAAATGGGTGCAGAATGACCCAGAGCTGGAAACGCAATCGATACCTGAACCAGTGAGTAGATGGCGACTTGACCAGCACAATCCCAGACCAGGGCAGAGGAACAATTCAGCTGGGGCAGGGTGATTGGCAGCATGCGGTTGCAAGCATTCTATTGGCTGGCTGTGCATCTGCTCATAGGCATTACATCAGATTCAAGCAGCAGGTGCATGTGCCCACTTGATATAAATGCTTTGAGAATACAGGTTTTGATGATTGCTGCATTGCTTCCAATGGTGCCGCGCAGCCAACGTTGAGCCTACCACCTCCACCAGCCCCGGACCCCTCACCTGCGCCACCTGCACCCACATACCCAGAGGATTCAGAAACATGCGAGGCCGAGGTGCGTTACCTCATCAGCGCGTTGCATTGCACCTGATAGCATCACACCTGCCACATGTTCGGTGTGACAGATGCTGTTGCGATTCATTATTGCTGACCACCAATGACAGCTGGGCGTGTCAGTCGTGAATCTGAGCTCAAATGCAAACCTCGTCTTGGCTGCGCCTGCATGCATGCGTGCATCATTTGACAGGAGTCTCTGCGGCGACTCAAGGACCACTGGGTGTCGGTGCGGCAGCATCACCAAGCAGTGGCACGCAGCCGCACCGAACGCCACCGCCACCGCTTGACCGACCTACTGCAAGGGATCCAAGCCCCACCGCTGCCGTTGCAACAACAGCAAGCACCCGCAGTGGCAGCGGCGGCTGCTGGGCCGGCAGACCCAGCAGCGTCTGCAGCGCTGCTTCTGCCGCTGATGCAGCATGGCGCCAGTGGGATGCTGCAGCTGCAGGCAGCACAGGCGGCGGCTGGGCAGGGCGGGGGGCCTGCAGGGGCTGGGGGGCTACTCATGGGCCCAGGCATGGCTCAAGCGCCTACAGGGCCTGCAGGTGCAGACTTGTTCGTTCCGCCCAACTACAACTTTGCACAGCAGCAGCTGTGACAGCTGCTCCTTCCGTTTTCTTGAGACCAAGCGTATGCATTCAACCTGACCTCCCACTGTGACGTTTGAGGCCTACAGGTAGCTGAATGCACTGAATGCCCCCGCAGTTGCTTTTGTAAGGGACCTTTTTGTAGAGGTCCACACTAAAGCTGAACGAGGTTTCCATTGTCGGATGACTAGGCACGGCTTCACCAATTGAGTTGCAGCTCGCTCCTAGTAGCTGCAGGGCCCAGACGACGCGCGCGTTGGTGGCTAGCGATGCAACAGCGCACACCAGCACGGCGCGCAGATAAGACGCGCCAGAAACCACGCAGCGCGCCGTCAACACAGCAGCTTGCTCCGCCACCAAAGTCACAGCTACCACCGGCATCAGCAGCAGGGCCCAGACCAGAGCGGCCTACCCCCCCCCGCTCCGAGCTCACCACTGGTGGTGCCAGCCATGGGCGCAGGGCAGCAGCGCCGCATGCGTTCAAGCGCGGCGAAGCACTGGCTACTAGCCAGTGGGACGGTGGCTCCAGTGCGGCTGTGGAAAGCCTTGATGCAGTAATGCAACGAGTGGCAGATGTGTGCACCTCAGTGGCCAGCACAAGTGGCATGCCGGTAAGGCGCTGCAGCACCAAACGCTCACAGCTGGTCATGGTGGGGCTGTGTCAAGCTAGATGCCTCACATATAGCCACCACTCACTGCCATGACTCTCACGCCCTGCCTGCAGAGCACCTTGCCCACCCTGCTGATGTCGGTGTTCAAGCACCCAGAGGCGCACGCATCTCCCAGCAGGCTGGTGCAGGTCGCCAGTCTGTGCTGGATGGCTTACCGCAGTGCCACCACCACTGCAGCAGCAGCCACTGACCCATCCACAGTACACGTCAGGTGCGCTGTCGAGTGTTCCTCTGCTCAGCACTGTAATCTTGAGACTTGAGCTGTTGGTTTGCAAGCATGCCCTGCTAGTGTCACCGCTGGCCTTACTGCCGCTTGTGCACTGCTGGACACGCTGCTGCGGCCAGAGCTCAGGCCTGCCATCACCACCTTGCATCGCACAGAGGTCTTTACAGCAGCATCTGAGAGATTTCCGCAGCAGTCGCATCATGTTTGCAAGAGGCACAGCCTCATGCACACACGCCCCCACACGCACACAAACATGCACAGGAATTGCATCAGCGACGGGCTGCGTCTGTACCTGCTGACGTCACCCACCGCCCTGATCAAGGCCACCAATGCCTGCCTTGATGGCCTGGAGGCAGTGCTGCAGCAGCACCCCGACAACCCAGCGCCCTTCTTCACACGCCTGTGGTCCGTCATCAGGCCGCACCTGGGCCGCAAGTGAGTGTGTGCTGCATGCTGGCTGCATACAAGGCCCTGCAGAGGGGGGCAGTAGAAGTGCCTGTTGAGCTTGCCTTGGGTTTAACATCGTGGAATGGCTTGGGATGTGCAAGGCTGCCATACCTTGTAGGTGCAGGCCTTGGTGTGCCTTACCTTGGGGGCTGCCACAAATCATCAGGTGATTGTTGTGCAGGTCCTTGTGGCTCAGCACGCCTGGTCACGTTCCGCACACACTGGCCACGAGCACTGCAGCTTGACTGCATCAATCTCCACTACCACCTGTTAATACTTCACAAACCCTGCCATCCCGTGACTCCCTCAGGACCTGGAGCTACGAGCAGTGCTTTGAGGCCGGAGCGGCGCTGCTCGCGTGCGCCGAGCAGGCGCTGGCAACAACGGCATGCCACGGCGCCGCCGCCGGCCCTGCCACCGCAGCCAGCAGCACAGCAGCCAGCAGAAAGAGCCTGCTGGAGGCCCCGCCGGGTGGATGGGCCTCCGGCGATGCCGTGCCTAATGCTGACAGCATGGCAGCGGCGTACACGCCGTCGCCGGCGCTGGCACCGCTGCACCGGGCGGTGCATGCGGACGTGTTTGACGTCGTGGCCGGCAAGCTGCGCCGCGCGCTCGCCGGCGACAGCTGGGAAGCCGCCGGAGCAGGCGGCAGCAGCAGCGGTTTGGGCGCCGAGGCTGCAGCAATTGACGGCGTGATTAATGGGTTTTGCGGCAGCGGCTGCGGCAGTGGTAGCAGCGGGAGTGTGCTCCCCACCCCTGCGGTCGCTGCTGCAGCCGCCGGCACAGAGGGGGGCGTGCCGCTGCTTGCGATGCGCGCACTGGCGCAGGACTGTGGCTTCCGCTTCCCCAACGCGGCACAGCGCCTGCTGCTCGCCGCCGCCGCCTTCAACCGCCACGCTGCCGGCACCGCACACGTGTACGTGCTCAGCGGCCAGGCGCTCGCTGCCACCGCCGCCTCCGCGCTGGAGCCGCTGCCGCTCATGCTCGTCGCCCGTCCGCAGCTCGCAGCTGTCATGTGCTGCCTTCTGCAGCTGGATGCCAGCTGCGGGCACGCCTGGCGCCCAACGTCCGCGTCCCTGACGGCCCTGGACGACGCCCTGGCTTGTGTCGTGTCGGTGGCAGCGGGTCTGCCGGCCCTGGCAGTGCTGGTGGAGCTGCGGCAGAGGCTAGGGCCACTGCCCCCGGACGGCGGGCCTCTAATGGCGGCGGCCAATGAGGCGCTGGTGGGGCTGCAACTGGGTCCTGGCCTGCACCTTGCCGCGTCTGACGCCGACAGCATGGCGGGCTTTGCAGCAGCATCGCCGCTGTTGAGCACGTCCACCGGCGCGCCCGGCGCCGCGCAGCAGCAGGCGGAGCAGCGGCTGCTGCAGGCGCTGTGCACGCTGCTGCAGGCCGCAGTGCAGCAGCAGCAGCAGGCAGCCACTTCCGCTGTGGCGCCCCCACCCGCCAGCATCCTGTCCCGCAAACCCTCCTCCCGGCGCTCCCCTCCTGCATCTCCCACCGCCTCTCCCTCCAACGCCACCTCCTCCTCCTCCTCTTCCTCACCACCACCACTGCCAACGCCCTCTGCCACGAGGGCCGCCGCAACAGATTCCGCCAGTGTCGGCACGTCTGCGCCCTCTGAGGGCCTGGACGTCAGGGCGCTGCTGATCAAGGTGCAGATGGCGCTGGCCCTGGGCAGCGACGCACTGTGGAGCAGCCCCGACTTCCTGTGCCGCACGTACCCGCGCCTCATGGCGTGCGCGGTGCAGCTTGGCGAGCGGCCGCAAGATCTCCTTTTGGACAGGTAGGATGAAATAACAATCCCAACATCAACATTTGTGCATTTGTGACACAGATTATGTGCTGGTATTCATGGTCGCTGGGGCACGACTGTGGGTTAGATTCAGGTGCTCAGCGGGCACTTTTAACGTTGAGGGACGAGGGGATTGGGCCAACAGGGTGAGCAGCTGCAGGACTTCGGGTGATGGAGCAGTGGGCCAGGGGCGCAGCTCTGGGCGTGCGTCACGTGTGGGGTAGGGGCACGACACAAATGATTTATGATGTGTGATGTGTGATGTGACATATGACATGTGACATGTGATATGTGGTATGTGATATGTGACATATGATATATGACATGTGACATGTGACATGTGATGCGATATGTGACATGTGATATGTGATGTGTGACATGTGATGCGATATGTGATATGTGATATTTGATGTGTGATGTGTGATATGCGACATATCAAGAACCTTCCTGCAATGGCCTACCTGCGCTAACGGTACACCTGTTTACCTGCAGGTACGCCGAGGCCGTCGCCAAGGCGCTGTTGCTGCCCCCGGCCCAGCGGCACGCGGCGTGGAGCGACATGCTGTGCTTGGCCGACGTGCTCGCCACGTTTGCGATGCAGGATGACGACGGCGGTACCGCCGGCGGTGCAGGTGCAAGCGGCGTGTCCGTGCTGCTGACGCTGACGGGGTCATTCGGCGAGGAGGACGCGACGCCGTGGCAGCAGGCGATGCAGGCGCACCTCGCGCGCCTGCTGGTCGCAGGCGTGTCCAACGGCTTCATCCGGCAGCAGCAGTGGCTGGGTGCATTGGCCAGGGTCGCGGCGTGGCGCGTGGAGTGCCCGCAGCTGGCGGCGGCACTCGCCTGGGCGACGGTGCACGACACACAGCTGTTTGGGCGCGGCGAGGGTTTGCGCGAGGCTCTGCGCCACCTGCTGCCGCTGGCAGGCGGGCGTTTAGAAGACGGCGCCTCCGGTCGCGCGGCGACGCAGCTGCGCAGCAGCGACGGATGGCCACGCGGCCGCAACGTGGAGCTCCCCGGCATCGGCAGTATCGGCGAGGCGAGGCTGGTGGCGTGCCTGGAGGAGGCTCAGCGCATGAAGCTGCCCGGCCTGCCCCCAGGGCCCGATGCCTGGGGCGACGCTGTGGCGGCGCGCCTGGGCTTGGCGTCCGTCGCCAACGCCACCCCTGCGCAGGAGGAGGCGGGTCTGACGGGTGCGCGGTACCTGGACCCCGAGGACTGGGTGCGCGCAGCCACGGCAGCAGCGGCAATGGCTTCCGTGACTGCGTAGCAGCGGGCTTCCTACTCATGCTTCAACCAGTGAAGTCAACGAAGTGAATCAGGCCAATTGGCCAATTTTGCACGGTGTGCAGCTCGCACCGTGGTTCTCTTGCAAGCTCCGCCACTCAGCAGTGGTGGGGCACTGTTACCGGCAGCAGGTCATTTCTTCTGCCCCTCTCAGCCAAGTTAGTGAGAGTTGATGGAGTGAGCGAGTGCGCCTCGGGTGTGTCAGCTGGGAGTGAGTGAATGCATGCAGTGCAGGGCATGTGCAGCGGTGCACTGGCACCAGCTGGCTGGCTGCAGCCCGCCATTGTGTTCGACAAGTGCATCGTGATTGAGCCAGTTTTTCTGCCTGAGGAAGCTGATGCAGCTGCGGTGTCCTGAGTCAGCACAGCGGCAAGAAACCTTTTGTATGTTCTTACACTCCCTTGCTTGTAGCCTGTGTTGTTTCATCAATTTGATGTTACCTGAATCTGTCCGCCAAACGCCAAGATATTTGTGGACCGGGGAATGTCATACTCGCAGCATGAACGGTTTCAGAGGCCAGGACAGCGGATTGACAACGCACGTCCTGGTACCACGCGGGTTAGATCCAAAGTAAGGCAGGGCCCACACCTTTGGCAGAATGAGGTGCAACGTGGATCGCACAAGAACAAGATAGCCTCGATATTTGGCCCGGTCAATTTTCCTACGTGCAC
The DNA here is from genome assembly GCA_039880955.1 of Chlamydomonas urium. Lineage (NCBI taxonomy): Eukaryota > Viridiplantae > Chlorophyta > Chlorophyceae > Chlamydomonadales > Chlamydomonadaceae > Chlamydomonas > Chlamydomonas urium. The sequence continues at coordinate 23,268 of JAWZTI010000456.1, forward strand.
CATCATGAGCTCCTCTATGCGCGCTCAGCTGACAGGCGGCCTGAGGCAAGGCTCGGCGAGCCAGCAGCTGCGCCACCCAGCCGCGCCCAAGGAGAGCCCAAGCCCAAACGCGGCGCAGCTGGTGGCGCCTGTGCAGCGTTCCAGCAGCCCTCTGCGTAGGCGCTCGCTGCAGCTGGCGACTGTTGTGCAGCCTGCGCCAGTGCCACGCGAGAGCCACCATACGTCCGTTGCTGCGTCACTGCCACATCCCGTCGTCAGTGGACCGTTCGTGGACGCGCATGCGCTGCAGGCAGACAGCACGCTGCTTGCAAGCCACACGGTGGGCGGGCAGCTGCCTGCACACACAAGCATGTCAACCCACAGTACAGACGACGTCGAGTCAGCTGTATGGCAGGTCCCTCTGTTTACTACCCTCAGCCCTGCATCCAGCATCGGCCTGCCGCGTGCATCCATGTCAAGCCTGTTTGCCGGCCTCAACAGGAGGGCGGTGCAGAGGCTCAAGCAGTCGAAGGCGCAGGCACAGGCACAGCGCAAGGCGGGCACAGTCTGACCTGTGGCTGCTCCTGCCACTGCAGCCACTATGACAGGCAACCTAGCAGAATAACGACCTACAGTAGGTCATGATGCACAGCACTGGCTCTCAGAGCTCAGCACTGGTGCTCAAGGCTTGTTTGTGTACTCTTTTAGTTGAGTGGAGAGGAGCGTTGAGCGGGTCAGCAATGGCTTTGCCATTGGGTGCATTTTGTGAGCCCACGCCGATGGGCTTTGCTGCCACGACTTCTTTTGAGCAGCCTCAGCGCTGTGTTGTCACAAATGCGCCGCAGCGGCGACAATGGCTTGTTTCCAAGCCATGCTTCCTCATGATCGCGATAGGTGCTGGCTGACGCATGACTATTAGACAGAGTAGACACGCATCTACTGGGGCGACTACAAAATTCAAGTGTCCTCTCCTTGTTGTATGCTATTGTACCATCCCAACTTGCTGCACACGAGTCTTCATTTGGACTCGAATGCACTGATCATCAGTAGGAGAGGACCGGCAGGTTGCAGTTTGCCGTCAGTTGAGGAAAGACGTTTAGCCGCTTCCTTCCATTCCCTTTGTCTGTAACACGACACCTGTTGGCGTGCTGGTGGCGTCAATACCAGAATCACATGTTGTAGCAGAACTCCATATGCAGCAGGACACAGTGCTGTGCGAAAGCTTAGCAGGGTGTGTTTACAACAGGGCCCGGAAGAGGACAAGTTGTCCTCACCTCTGCACAGCTGAACACTTCCCTGCTGCTTGTAATGTACCCCTCATCTTCACGTAGGCTTTGCTAACGAAGACAGAGCGCACACTTGCCATGTGGGGCGAAGCACAGGCTGTGATAGGCATATGCAACACCAGACGCCCTTGTGCCGCCATTCATCATCGGCTTGTTTACAAGGCTTAGAATTATCTGTAGGCGGTGATGGCAAAATACGGGCCGGGACCAAAGTTGGCTACACATAACATCACCCTGAGCTCCAGGTGGGTGATCCCTGGAAATATACCAATGGTTTGTGTCCATTAAAAGTGCTTCAGTGTCGTGCAACTAGAGCAAAGGGAAGCTGCGCCGAGGGGCCAGGCGCAACATGGATACAAGCAGCATGCAGCGCCAGGGGGGAGCAGACATCAGCTCCAAACGGTGTCTTTCGGGGGGAGCCACAACGCTGCTCACTGAGCGCATCCGATACGTACTAAGGCAGGTAAGGGGGGGGGGCAACGGGAGTCTCTGGGCGGCAGCGTGCTGCGCACTCCCACCCTTCCCCACCATCAAAAGGCATATGGGCGTGTGTTTGTGTGAGGTAATCTCTCAGCATCGGCATCGGCGTGGCACTGCCTCACGCCCCACTATCTTGGCATGGAAAGTTATACATCAACGTGCTGTCCAGAGCTGGTCATAGGTGTGGCAGGGAAGGAGCAGCCAGTGGGGTGTGAAGGCTGAGGGGTTTGAACCCTGGCCTGGCCACCAAACTCCCTCCTCCTCAAAGCAAGTGACCCATACAAAGTATTAGCTGGGGACAGGCCCGGAAGACAGGGGCGGAGCCAGAATTCTCAGAAAGGGGCCGCTGGGGAGGGGCACCCAGGTTGCACCTTCCCACACGTGCACTGTGTCAGGGAGAAGGCAGGCGGCTAGTGGCTAGTTTGGTTTCGCGGGGCGACGCACACAAGTGGCACAGGCACAGACACACGAGCACAAGCACAAAGCACACAGACACGCGCAAGCAAAGTGTTGTCTTTTGTCAAGGTTTCTTCTCTTCCCTGGCTCTGATTGGGGACGCAGGGGGCAAGGCAGGGCGGCCCAGCACCGCCCCCAGCCCCCTGCCCCTCCCCAAAAGGAAAGCACTGGGTGCGACTGCATGCGCGTCAGCTGTCCAGCAAAGCGGCCACATCTTGTCTGCAAGACTGTGCAGGCACCTCCCTTGGGGGGTGACCCGCATAAGCAACCTAGGAAAGGCAAGGCATGGCTGCTGTGGCACCTTCAGTGTTCTGCACTGCACTGCACCGCTGCGGCGGCGGTTTCCAGCGCCTAATGACCTTCAAAAGCTGCTCCGAGCCCGACATGTATGCATGCGGGGCAAAGCCCTGAAGCCCGCCTGCATCCCCTGATAACCCCTGCATTCCCTCAGTACACAGAGCAACATGGGACAAGCTGTGTAGGCCCTCGCCACATGGCCAATCAACCCCCGGACCACTTCAGACACCCCAGAGGCATGGGGTGCCTGCAGCGCCTGTGCTCGCAAGGTAATGCGGCGTACAGTCCGTTGGACACACTACCGCCTCCCCTGATGCTCAAGACCAGCCCATGCTGGTGGAGTGCTCCCAGCCACCAGCCATGGGGTTGCCATGCGGCGGCTCCCCGAGCAGCCCACCGGCACCCGCCCCTGCACCAGCGCCAGTAGGCCATTGCATGGAGAGCTGGCCGAGGGAGGCAGGCAAGGACTGCCGCGAAAAGCCCTGGGGCGCCGCGGGCGGCAGCAGCTGCGCCGCCGCTGCCGCCGCTGCGTGCTGTGAGGGTGGCGGCGGTGGCGGCTCCGACATGCGTTGAAACATGGCGGCGTTCAAGTTGAAGGGCACCTGCTGCTGCTGCTGCTGGTAACGCTGGTGGTGGTGGTGTTGCTGCTGCTGGTGTTGCTGGTACATGTGGTGGGTGTTGCTCGCCGGCATCCCCCAGTTGCCATTGGTCACCGCCGCGGCGGCGGCGGCAGCAGCGGCAGCAGCCGTGGCGCCGGCTTGAGCCAGCTGCATGGCAGCGAGCTGCTGCTGCTGCTGCTGCTGCTGCAGCTGGCGCTGCCCCGCCAGGGCGTTTGCATGCAGGCTGGCCGTGCTGTAACTGCTTCCATCCAGAGACAGGAAGCCGTTTCCGGCTGCCGCCCCGCTGCCACCGCTGCCATGCCCATACAGCATAGCGCGAGGAAGCGACGCCGCCGCGAGCGCCGCGGCCGCATGGCCACCCGCGCCGTTGTGCAGCCCGCCAAAGCCAGCCGCCGCAGCAGAGGAGTTGAAGGCCGCCTGAGACGTCAGGGAGGCGGGCTCTGGACCCAGCATGGCGCTTGGGACTCGGATGATGTGGAAGCGCAGGAACACCGACTCCCAGCCGTGGGTGTTCTTGGTGTCGACCGTGACGAACTGGGCGTAGGGTTGGGGGCAATGGGAGGGGCAGCAGGGAGATGAGGGTGGTTCAGTAAGCTGGACAGGGACAGGAACAGCAGCAGACTTGGTACTACACGTTGTTGATTACTCAGTGCCCGAGCATATGTGACAAGCTTGACAGCCTACAATCATAGGATGCAGCTGCAAGCTGACCGTCTTTTCCGCCATGTCTGTCAATCCCTAATCCTGCCTGTCCACCACTTCGCCTGTCATTCAACAAACAAGTGCCTCACCTGCGGCACAAGCAGGATGTCCACGGCGCCGAGGCCAGTGCGGGAAGAGGCGGTGAGGCGGCTGCGTGCCGCCACGACCGCCCGCATGGCCACGCGCATGGCAGGCCCTCCAGCCGTGATGAGGACTGCTGATCCGTGGTCCAGCACCAGCTTTGACAGGATGTTGGACACCACATGTGCACGGCTGTGCGCCGTCACCTGCGGTAGGGTTGCAGGGGGGACGCAGCAATGTATGGATATATGTAGGGACGGTGTGACAAGTTGCGAGTGTGCTCTGCAGGCAGTAAGCCACGCTCTGGACTTTGTGAAATCACCTCTCTCAGACCTCACTCTGCCCTAGCCCTGTTGACAGCACCCTGGGAGCTGTGCCCCAAACGATGTCACCTCACTGCAACCTCACCCTACCCAAGCTCTGGGTTCAGCCTGACTCACCTTGACGGGCACGTTGCTGTCCTGCGGCGCCTCGGGCAGTACACCGGGCGGTACCTTGAACACATCGAACGCAAACTCGCCGGCGTCTTCCTCGATGACGAGGGGGCCGTTGCCACTGTTACTGCCGCCCCCCAGGGAGCCGTCTGCGGCGGCGCTGGGTAGGTTGTCGACACTACGCTGGAGGAGGCTGCGGGCGTTGCTGGTGCTGCGGG
>JAWZTI010000457.1:0-22171 GCA_039880955.1 Chlamydomonas urium
CTGTACCCCAACACAAGCCACCCCACCTGAGGGCGGTACGCTGCACAGGAAGCCTGTACCCCAACACAAGCCACCCCACCTGAGGGCGGTACGCTGCACAGGAAGCCTGCACCCGCCAGCTGCGGGCGCCCTGGCTTCACACCATCCGTCGTGTCCAACAGGTACCTGCAGGGGGGTGTCGCAGCGGTGAGGATGTAGGGGAGTATGATGGGGTGTGGGGGCAGGCAGGGTGTGATGGGGTGTGGGGGCAGGCAGGGTGTCGCAGCTGTGTGGAGGCAGGCAGGGTGGCATGGTTTGAGATGCAGCAGCAGCACGTCAGCATAACAAGAGCAAAGGGCAATGCTGACCCGGGATGCTGGTCCGCCGCGACCATCCACCCTAAACCTGAAGGCTCCTGATTAACAGTCTAGAGCATGGATCCTTTGTACCCCTGCTGCTCCCACAGAACCATGGTGACATTGCCGCTAGTGCTTCAGTACTGCTGCAGTACTGCTACAGGGTAGAGGCTGGTGGTCTGTGAGGGGCTGGGGCCGAAGGAGCAGCAGGGCTGTGCGTATCACAGGGCGTGCGACACGCCAGGCTGCAAAATGCGGCCGCTTACTTTTGGAGGATGAGGCCGCCAAATGAGTGTGCCACCACAATCGGCGGTCGGGGAAACTGCAGCACGCAGGCATGGCATGGGGTGCTTGAAAAGTCGGAACGTGAGGGCTTGCTGATCTTGATTTGCATGACAACGAGCCTGATGCGTGGCGCGAGCACTGCCCCCAGCTCAAGCAGCTAGCACTGAGCAACTGCGGAAGTGTGGAGAAGCGGGTACTTGGTTGTTGTCTTTTGACAGTTGGGTCAGATTAGGCATAGGCCTGTGGTTAGGCATGCTGACCAACTGCTGCAAGCCTTGCTTGCATTATACTCACCATGGCAATAAGGTCTTCAAGGTCCTGCGAGTAATACGGACAGAACCACAGCTTAGAGCCTGCGGGTCTGCCGTACAAGCCAAGCCGTTGCAACTGTAGCATGGGGCACGCAACCTCAGCCCACCTTTGCATGTGATTCGAGGGTCCCTGCAACCAGCTGGTCTACCAAAATGTCCTGCGGTGGAAGGTTGAGCATGGAAGAGTGATCAGGGATGGTGTGTTGAGGGGCGTGGTTGCTACCAGCCTGTTGAGCTGCACAGCTCGCTGAGGAGCGCAAGGCACCTGGACTCACACTCTTGCCTTGGCCCCGAAGGGAGACTGCGTAGGAGTTGAAGCCCCTCTCTGCAAAGTAGGAAAGGAAATTTTCCTGTGTGATGCGTGATGGGCGTGTTCACACAAACGCAGGGGATGTAAGCTTCTTGGGTGCTTGCTGTTGGGGTGATGACCTTGCGAATGCATGTGTAGGTGTAGATTTACAATTCATCACTGTTTCCATGTGGTGTGTAGGTGTGCCTGTTGGCGAGCACCTTTACCTGATAGCACCATGCCCCGTGGTAGGAGCCGTGGATGAACAGGATGGGAGGCTTGGTGGTCTCCTGAACATGGCCAGCAGGACAATTGGCAAGCACAACCAGGAGATGTGAGGCACTTGGCGCATGCTCAGCAGGGCACCGTGTCACAAAACTGACCGTGGGTGCACGTGCTAGCAGCAGCTCCAATCCTTGCCCATCCACTGTGACGTGCCTCAGCTCGTCCACCTGGATGGCTGACCCGGTCGCTGCCCTAGGTTTCAGACCTGTAGCACGCCTGCATATGGCCCGGCTCGCCCTTGCAGGTGTTGGTTTGCACCTGTTCGCAAGCATCTGCACTCAACAGCGACACGCTCCTGGATGGACAAGAGACGGAGAGAGAGAGCGTGAGCGTACACAGCTCCAGGAAATCGCGCAAGCAAAACATCCACACTCCGACGTTGCATGGGCGCATGTGACGCAAATGTGACGCAATCGGCACGCTTATTGTGCTGGCGATGTTGCTTTACCTGTCCTTGCACCCGGGATCTGTTTGACAGTCGACGAACTGAGCGTGGCACCACCAGGTGCATGATGAGGCGCTTGTGGTTTGCGGCCGCGGCCGCTGCCGTCGCAGCATTGTATCTACTGAAACTGATGTTCAGCTGCAAGCGCGGTCGGAGCGGCAAGGACAAACGCTACTCGCAGGTGTGGTGCATGGCACTTGTGCATGCTCTGCAACGCAGCCTGACGTGTCAAGAAAGTCCCCTGATGCTCCCAAGTAGTGTGAGCAGCTGCTGTGCTGTGGCGTCACGGATACTGTTCTCCATGCGCGTGAAACTATGTTGGTGATGGGTTTCACCGAAGCTGGCCTCACTGGTCGCAGGACCCTGCACACCCTGCGGCCGAGCGCCTGCTCGACGAGGGCAGCAACGAGGCGCGAGATGCTGCAAGAGCCAATGGAGGGGCGCACAGCAGCGTTGCAGCGGCAGCCTCGGGCGCGGGCACGCGCGGTAGCGAGCCTGTGCGCGTCGTTGCTGCCATTGCCGGGTGCGAAACCCAGTCAGGAACAGAGCAGACGCTCACAGGCGACGAGGGGGCTGTTGACAGCGAGGCTGTGGACATCACTTACCTGCAGAGCCTGCTAGATAAGGAGCTGGGGCAGCCTAAATTTGCCGTTCCTAAGACGGCAGAGACGTCAGCCTCGCCACAAGGCAGCCCCAGCGCAGCAGATGCTTTCATAGAGTCAGCGGTGGGACCTGAGCGCACGTCGCTGCACCTCACGGTTACTGATGGGCCAGCAGCGGGCGTGACAATGCAGTCTGCAAATGACCAAACCGAGGTGCGTCAAATCAACACACAGCAATGTTGCCAGCAATGCCTGCTTGGCTGGATGCTGACGCCAGCCCCTTGCCCATTTCGCCGCCTCTGCAGATTGTCATAGGACGCCTGCCAGTCAGCACGCTGTCCATAGTAGACCAGGAGGTGTCAGGGCGGCACGCCGTCATCTGCTATGATGATCAGCAAGACTGTTGGAAAGTGGTGAGGCACGACTCCAGCAGTAGCCCTCGCTCGTCATTAGTGCAAAGATGCAGCCCTCGTGACCAATGCTATGCTGTTGGTTGTGTGTGCACAGATGGATGCAGGCAGCTTGAACGGCAGCATCCTCAACGGCGTGACCATTAGCAACAAGGACCGCAAGCCAGGCAAACAGCACGTGTTGGGTGACCAGGACATCTTGGAGCTTGGTGGACTGACCAAGATCAAGGTCAATACTAGCCTGCCTTCTCCAACGCACCCAGCAAAACGCCACGCCTCAGGTATGGACTTCGCTTTTGCTGCCAAGCGGAGTGTGCTTTGTGCTCTGGTGCTGGCACCTTGCGTTCTTGCAAGCACCACCGTCAGGTCACGCGTCTACTCGTGCGCCTGGCCTTGCTTGCCTGCTGCAGCATCTGCCTGGGCTCAAGCAGGCTCCCCGCCTGGATGCAGCTCTACGCCGAGCAAGCTGCCGGCTCTGCAGCATGTGGCTGACTACCCATCCCTGAGCGTGCGCTTGGCGGTGCACCAGAAGCTGGGTACAGATCACCAGCGCAACAACACAGGCATGGAGGACGTGGTGCACCATGAGCTGCCGTTTGAGGCGTTCGGGCAGCAGTCAGCCTTACTCTGCATCTTTGATGGGCACCATGGTGCCAATGCTGCCAGCCAGGCCAAGGCGATCCTGCCGGGAGTGCTAGCGGATAAGCTGGGCGCAGGGAGCGGCGCTGCGTTGGTCAGCGGGCGGCCTTTGGAGCGGCAGCGGCAGCTTTTGACAGACGTTTTCTTGGAAACGGACGCTCGCTTGGCTTCAGATGAGGGCTGCACCGCGACTGTATTGATGCTGGAGCGTGGGGCCGCTGGGCAGCTGTCAGTCCAAGCTGCCAACGTAGGCGACTCTGCTGCGCTGCTCGTGAATGTGACGACGGGAGCGTGGAGCAGTCTCACGGCAGACCACAGGATCGCGAACAGCTCAGCTGAACGGCAGCGGCTTAAGGAACGGGGGCACATGGTGAAGAAGCGGCTGTATGGGCTCAACATCTCACGCCTCCTGGGCGACAAGTTCCTCAAGGACGAGGACCTGGGTTTCATAGCAGAGCCGCACGTCAGCCAAGTAGAGCTGCTGGCGCCGGAGCACACGGGGTTCATCGTGGTGGCCAGTGATGGCTTGTGGGATGTGCTGTCGGAGGAGCGTGCGGCGGGCCTGATCCTCAAGTCCTGGGCTGCGAGCAGCGCTGGCACGACTGCTGAGGCAGTTGCTGACATGATGCTGTCGCAAGCGCTGAACCTGAGGTCTCAGGACGATATCTCCATCATGGTTTTGTACAAGCAGTGAAGCTCTTCTTTATAGTTTCAATTCTGTTTATGAACTCCACCGTGTGATCACAACAGGTCATCATGCACATGCACTTGGGATCCCGTTCAAGAACATTTGAAATGTTTCTCCCACACCTTGACGCTCCAATGACAGTCGCGTCCGCAGTCGCGCCCATTCGCTAGCAGGGCATCCACTACCTGCTCCCTGGAGCACAATGTGGCAACGTACGCTCCTGTTGGCGCTGCTGGTTGCACATGTGCCATGGGGGGTGCCCGTCACAGCACAGCGCGAGGCCAGTGCTCCAAATCCACTGCCGCTAGTGCAATGCCTCAACGAAAAGCGGCGGGATGCAGCCACGAGCTGGGACAGCGCCATGAAACTAGATGAGCCTGCCAGTCTCCACGCAGTTGGGGCATGGTGGTCCAGCAAACAGAGCAAGCAAGCGGAAGGGGCGCTCACCATCGTCACCCAGATGTCCACCAACCGCGTGACGCAGCTGTGGTCGCAGTGCAAAAGCTGGAGAGGGCCACTGAGCGCAGCGATTTTGTTGCCGCTGCACCAGCCAACGGGAGGGCCCTTGACGCCGCACAACGCGCAGCTGCTGAAGCGCACGCTCAAAGCCATGTCAGAGTTCCATCTGTCCATCGAGGCTGACCGGCATGCATGCAAGCTGGACGTGATTCTGGTGTATGAGCTCTACACAGAGCGCCGTGCCACCATGCTGTACCCCGTCAACCAGATGCGCAACCTGGCACGGCTGCAGGCCCGCACAGAGCTCGTGGCGCTTATGGATGTGGACATGCTCGTGTCCTCACGCCTGGCCAAGAGCGTGCTGGACCCCCAGCAGGCAGCGCTCATGAAGGCAACTTGCAGCCAGCGCAAGGTGTATGTGACACCTGCATTTGAAACCTATGGCCCAGACACGGCGTCCGCAGCACGTGAGGCGGACAAGCTGTCACGGCATGCCAAGGAATCTCTGATGCAGCGTGTTCAGAAAGGCCGGGCAGGTCCGTTTGATGCCAAGCGCTTCCCACAGGTGGGCGAGGCACAAGGCGGCTTGCAGGGTTACACAGGAGCAGCTCCGCTCTGGAGCATGCTGTGCAAAGCGCTTTTTCTTGCTGGTTGCCTGGCATACAGTCTAAGCGTTTCTCTGCCGACACATCCAATACGTGCTTGCTGCAGGGTCACAACACCACCAACTTCGAACGCTGGTATCGCACCCAAGAGCAGTACGAAGTCAAGTACACTGAACGGTGAGTCAGCTGCACAGGGCTTGGTTTGGACCACGCTGTCCGCCGCTCCCTTGCCAACTGCACATCATTTGCCAGGACCGCTGGCTGAGACAGCTGCGTGGGCCGTGCTGCTGTTGCCGCTCAGGTATGAGCCCTGGATCATCGCCAACCGCTTCGCTGTGCCTTGGCACGACGTGAGGTTCAGGGGCTATGGCCAGAACAAGATCGTGCAAATAGCGCACACCAACGCCTCTGGCTTTGGCTTTGTGGTGCACCCTACGGGCTTCATCATCCACAGGGCGCACGAGGTGACTGCGGCGAGGTAAGGCCAGATTTGTTGGTTCAGGCTGCTCTCGCTCAGGGCAGCTGTGTTGGACAGCACGATGGCTGGGCGCGTGTGTTGGTTATGCCGAACCCTGCAACAGCCGGCTCTTGCTCACCTTTGCGGCATGTTTGTGGCATGGATGCAGGACCCAGCTGGTAGCTGACATGAAGCTGGACTTCATGCTCAACAAGGAGAGCCGCAAGCAGAACGCAAATGCTAATCAGGAGCGGCAGCGGCTCGTGTCGGATGACACCATATATGGCCACTCTAGCAAGCTGTGGGAGGAAGCCAAGGCGCAAATGGTGCGCGGCAGCTACCAGCCAGTGCTCGACCCAGCGACGCTTCACTGTCTCAAGGAGCTGCCCTGGTGGAGGGAATCTTGACGCCTGAAACCTTGGAAGAGGGGGGGGGCGAGGGGGGCTCACAGGACACAAGGCTTGCTATGGTGTATCCACTCACAACCTTGTGATCACCCACTCACGATGATAAGCTATGTTCAGGGGCATCAGGGATATCCACTCAGTATACCCAAGGGGCTCATTCATGCTGTGCTTGCTGCAAGGCAGTGGCATCAATAGATGACATAGTTTGTCGACTGTGCACTCTATGGTCCATGCTGCAGCTTACTAGATGCGTAAATAATCTTGAACATTGATCAACACATGCACCCTTAGGTGTTTCGCTGCCTGCCACATTTCATCACGGCGTGAACCATTGGCTATCTGCCGGACGTGACGCCGCAGCCATGCATGGTTATTCCCTTTCAATTCATTTTTGCTTCACCCTACTTTTTTCCAACAAGCCTGACGAAGCTTTCAGGTCATTCCAAGGTAGCAGTTGTGACGGAGGGCACGACGTGCAGGCATTACCTGACCAAGGTGTGTTACAAGGGTCTGGAAGACGTTAACATCATGTCACATGATTCATGCGAGGGGCCGGGCATCCTGGTGTCTAGCTTTCTGCTCACTGTGCGTGATCTCACCTGCCCCTGCGATACCGCACTCGTGAGGGATGGCAAGGCCAACTCAGCACTGAGATTGCGCAACCAAAAGCAATCTGTTCAGATGAAAGCATGCCGCTCATTAACGCACACCATCCGCGGATGAAACAGGGCAAACACAAGCAAGGAAATGCACGCACAGGATCAACACGCAGTGTGTGTACTTCATGAAGCCAACAACTGTGGAGCTGATTTGACAAAAAACAGCACTCATCCTGTGTTGGGGCTTTCATACCCCGCTGGGGTCTGCGGTGATCATACAATGTACAATACTAGGTAGGTATTATACATCCCCAACAAGTACTACCTGCCCCTTTTGCTTCATTTCCAACACTCCCTCTTGAAGTGCCCACCAGTGTTTCTGAATAATAAGGTTACCCTCCTCTCTGGCATGGTAGGTAGAAAGCTTGGGTGGCAAGTACACTGCACCTATGTACAACCACTGCCCCCCAACTGTTCTCACCCTAAGCCAAGCCAGCCATAGCTCTGGCGAGTCCCTTACCAATCCTGCTTCTACTCTACGTACTTGTGCCTCCCCTCCCGCTCGCTGGCCCCGCTTCACAAAAACTGCCACTCCCCCATGCTGGTGGACATGTGGGCACATGCTGCATACTACCCGCTCCCACCCTAGTCCTTGGCACCACGAGGCCACCTCTGCTTCTTGGGACGTCTTGTCAAATCCCGTTTCCGCAAGACGGAGAACTTCAGCGCCTTCCAGCACCCCTGGGTCCCAGCCCTCCCCAACTCCTTGCCTGCAGACGTCACCAATCGTCTCCGCTACGTTCCAAAACCTAATTCTAATTCTGTTTCCTCTCTGCTGCCCCTTAGGCATTTTTGCACAGTTGTACTCACGACGCTCTCTGTCAGGCCTGTCCGCTCTCCCTGTCTGCCTCTGTCCCCTTATCCTTCCCCTGGTACCTTGGCGTCCGAGCTCGCCTCGTCCATCCCATCCTCCTTAGCCACCCCTGCCACCTCGTCTACCCCTGCCTCTTCTTCCTCCTTGCTGACCCTCCTAGTACTTTCAAGCACACATGCTGCCCTTCAACATAGCGCTTGGCACGTGCATTCATTGCTTTTGACACGTCCAAGTCGAAGGTCAATAGAACGGGGGTAACTGGCAGGTGGCTGCCTTAGAACGCCCTGCGGTCACGCATAGAATCGTAGCTCTCCTCATCCAGCACAGAGAAGTGGCCGTGCCTGCAGCGTGGAGGGGGTACGTGGGAGGGCACTGCGATTGCCCATCGGCTTTTGGCTCCTGATGTGGAGCGCTGCGATCTACCGGGTGCCAGAATGGCACCCAAGACCTCAAACTCAACCTATAACTTCCTGTGGTCTCCCTTTACAGTTCACAGTCCTTTGCTGCACACCCAGGGGGCTTGAGGGGTGACCGTGGCTTTCCTGCCCAACCGGTGTCCTCTTGATGTGGGTGCACTGCGCTGAGCAGCCACTGGTGTGTGTGATACAACCCAGATTGCAAGCTGCACAATGACCTCACCTGAGCATCTTCCCTCGCTCCCAGTCGGTTGTTTCAACGCTGGATTCTGGAGGCACTACTAGCGAGCCCGCAGGCTCCAGCAGGCACCGGTACCTGCGCTCCTGACAGAACTCAACAAGGTCGCGAGGCGCGAGGGCGGAGACGCTTGGGATGTGGGGGTACATGGTCACCTCCAGAAGGCAGGTGTACCTGCACGTTTGAGGAAGAGACCAGTGGCAGCATGCAACTATCTGACCGCTTGCTTCGGGGGATGAGCAGGCAGCCTGTTCAATTGAGGTGTGTTGTGTTTGCAGCGATGGCTTTCATTTGGGCATTGGGCCATGTTGCTGCGCGTGCTGCATCTGGAACGCACCTCTCTGTGTCCTCCATTGTCTCAAACGCAACAATGGTGTCCTGCGGCAGGCCCTCAGCATTCAGGGTCCGCATCGAGTACACTCCGTTCTGTTCCGAGTCAGGCGAGGTGAAGGAAATGACGTATACGTCCTTCAGCAGCCACACGTAGGAGCAGCGCACAGCTGTGTCTGGGTCCAGCAAGTCCAGGGCAGGCTTGGTGCACACGCCCCAGTGTGGGCTCTTCTTCAGACTGGCCATCAGGTCGTGGTTGGCCGGCTGTGTGCTGCTCATGCCACTGCTGTTCATGCCACTGTCATAGCTGCTGCTACCACTGGTTGCCCAGCGGTCGGCATGCTCAGCCCCAATGCCTTGGCGTGACCGAGGGAGCGGGATGTGCACGGCTGCTCCTTCCTGCGCACCAGGGACAGGAATTGGCGCGCCTTTGCGCTCAGTAACTGGCTGCGAGGTGCCAGGCAGGTGTCACGCGGACCGTCGCACACCTGGTCTGCATCCACGCGCAATGCGCGTGTGCGCAGCCAAGGGCCGCCCGCGCACCTGCAGCTCTGGATGCTGTGGTTCTTGCGGCTGCGAGGGCACAGAACCACTACCTGCTCCAGCGCGGCATGGCGCCTGCCTTCCTCGCCAGTGCGAGGCACGACCTGTTGGGCATTCATGGCATGTAGCATATAAGCTGTGGCAAATGGGGAGACGTCTGCGCTGCATTTGCACTGCCCGCCGCTGCGCTGCCAGGGTGAAACCCTATCTGAATCGTCAGCAGCGCGCTCACCTTCCCCAGGGTGGTGCAGCGCACCGGAGGGCAGCATATGGCGCGAAGCTTGCACCAAGCCTGCTGTTGCAAGGCGGGAAAGTCGGGTCACGTCTGTGAACACCCATGCGGCGACCAGGCAAACTTGGGGTGCAAATGCAGGGCAGCCGCGGTAAACAGCACATGCAGCAGCTGCAGACAACCTCACCAGAGTTGATGGCGGCTGGTCGCATGGCGCGCTTGAAAGCCACACGAAGCGAATACTGTGGACCAGCTGCGCTATGAACCATGAGCAACACCAGTGCCACCGCAAAACGCACGCGAGCAGAGAATGCCAGCGCCGCGCAGAGCTGTTTGAAGGACGCACGTCAGCACTGTGTGCAACAACTGGGTGTGGGTGAGTTACAATTACAAAAAAAGAATTGAGTGCATGAACGGCAGGCATGAATGCCACAAAAAACCATACGTTGGAAACTCTCACTTTACTTTACCTTGTTGCTGATGCATATGCCAAGTCCGCATTAGGGTGTTGGCAGCTGCTCGTAGCGTCTGGATGTGCCACTGCGCAGTTGCTGCCACAGCCGTCAGCACGGCCCCTCCAGCATGGAGCTGACCGCCACCAGCACAGCAGCGCTCCATCCCAACACAAAGCCCATGCCGGTGTCTATTGACAGAATGCAGGCGGCCGTCAGAAGCATGAGAGTGTACCTGCGCATGCAAACGCGTTGGCGCAGTAGGTGCGAAGTTGTCGTGAGCAGCGGAGAAAGAAAAACAAAACATTGCAGACAAACATCAGCACACTAAGCTTGCACTTGCACCCACTTCGTTATCAGCCTGTGAAAGCCCAGCAGAATTCGCTGAGCTAAGCCCAGGCACCCACCCTCGAGCGCCGACTTGCGCGCGGGCGCTGCAGGCCAGCTCTATGCCCGCCAGCGCCAGCAGGGCTCCCAGCATAGGGTTTGGGAAGCTGGACAGCAGCTGCAGCAGGCTGCTTCCCAACAGCAGGCCCAGGGACACCTTCATCAGGCCCAGGATCACAGGCGCGGCAGCCTCACGGGCCCCGAACTTGAACTGTGGCACACCACGCGAGACAAGTGGTACATATCATGTGACACACGTTGACAATGTGACATCGTGTGACGCATCATATGGCGCATGCTGTGTGGCATATCTCGTCGTGTATCGCATGTGCTGAAATATGTGAAGTATGTTGAGTGCAGTATGCAGAGCCCTCAAGGGCATACGGGGCCAGCGCTGCACCTGTTTTGGGGCAACAGCGACGGCCCCTCCCCTGTTTGCACCCAAGCAAAGGCCGTGTTGCACAGCGTCGATCGACTTTGTGTGCCAGGAGTGTAGACGTGGTTTCGGACCTGCACTGTGCTGGGCTCTGAAGCAGCACGTGACACCTGCCAGCTAGCCAAGCTTTGACCTGTGGCCTATCGCGACCTGTGACCCATCGCACCTGCGCTGCCATGCCGCCGGCACCGTGACAGGTGGGCAGGGCGCCAAACCAGCAGCCAACCAGGTTCATCACGCCTACACTCAGGGCAAAGCGGCTGGGCCTGAAGCGGCGCGAGTCACGCTCCGGAAACAGCTGCCTTGCCAGCTCAGCAACGGCCACGACTGAGCTGAGCGTGGTGAGTGGCAACTGGGGCAGGCCCATGCGGAAGATGCCTTGCTGGAAGTCCTCAGCGCTCGGCACGGAGACGAGGGGCACCGATGGACCCAGCTGCAGCAGGAAGAAGGGCATGTTGAGGGAAGAACAGCTCAGCATCGGCATGACCCAGCTGCAGCAGGAAGAAGGGCACGTTGAGGGAAGAACAGCTCAGCATTGGCATGACCCAGCTGCAGTAGGAAGAAAGGCACACGTTGAGGGAAGGACACCTCAGCATCGGCATGCGGTGGCGCAACATGGCCCTGAGGATGCAGCGAAGAGGATGCAACACAGGGCCAGGTAAAACCAGCCTGTGAAGCTGATCGGCTTGAAAAGACCGCGCAAGGTACGCATGAGGTACGCTGCCGTCGTCAGCTGATACAAAATGCTGCAATATTATATGCAAGGCGTACGCGGTGCTGCCATCTGACAGTCATGCAACATTATTGCTCTCGTGCTATGCTGCGCGTGTTCAGAGACGATGCCCTACCCGCAGCTGAGACAGGCCTGACGGGTCCTTGAGCGCCGCCAACAAGATGCCCAGCACCACCACCTGCGCAATAGCGGAGGAAGCAGCAGCGACGCCTTGGCGCACTGTACAGCTCGGCAAAGCTGTGCCAACTGGCTGAGAGCTGGTTCAAGGGGCAGACCAGCTGTTCACTATACTCGCTGCCGAACTGGCTTTGCGTTGCCACCATGCTGCTCGCTACGCACCGCAGGACCAGTCTGCAGCACATGCCAGCCTTACCAGCAGAGCAGATGGAATCGGTGAGGTTGCGCCCCCACAGCACTCTGCTGCACCTGCAGCCGCTGATGCAGGCCCTGCACCAGCAAGCTGGACCTCCTTGCCATCAGGCACTTCACTGCTGCCGCTCCCACTGGCCACAACAACGCAGCAGTCTCCCTGACCTTGCCCCGACACCTCTGTGCCAGCCTGGGCCTCAATCAAGGGCGGCTCCTCTGCCCCACGCTCCTCGACTGTGGTGCTGCCTCCTCCTGATGCTGCCCGCAGTACAGGTCTGATCAGGGGCTCCAGGACGGTATCGCGTGGCAGAGGCTGCCAGTCCCTCTCCGACGCCAGCTTGGGGGCCATGGTTGTGACCAGCAGGAATGCAAGACAGGCTGCACCCAGCACCAAGCCATCTGCACCCCACCACAGTCTCCACACAGTCACGCCGTTGGACTTGACGCGCAAGGCCATGTCAACGCCCTGCCAGGCACAGGCACAAGCTGGCAGTGCCGTCACACAGGGATGAGCCTACTCAAAAGGTCGACCACAACATGGCACAGGCGCCAAAGCAACAGGCACACAAGCCGCGCGCGATTCATCTCTTTGCTATCGAATGAAAGCTGGAGAGCGGTGGCAATCAATGTGTTGACTGCAGGCTCGCCAACCAACAGATTGCAGCTTCCTACCTTGACGGCCACGTTCAGGCCCACACCAAGCTGCACGCCCCTGATCACGGGGGGCGGGACCAGCCAGCCAAACAGCTCCGCCAGCTGCAGTCCTCCGATAATCAGCACGCAGCCGCTCACGAATATGCCTGCTGCCATAACCTGGGACAGTGTGACCGGGTTTGCGCTCTTGGCCGCAGCCAATGCCACACCACAAATGGTGTGCATCGGCTGTTGAGGCAGGGGGCAGCAGGGGTTTGAAAGTTGTCATTTGCTTGGCATGCCGCGTGCCTGCGCAACACACGCAATCCAGCTGCAGCCACCACTCCCACCCACCTGCACGCAGATGGGGCAGTCAAACACGAGGCCTGCGCAAATGGACATCCGTGTCAGGCGAGAACGCACTGTGCATCAACAGTGCCAGGCAGACTGGCCATGCAAAGAGTGAACGACGCAGTGCAGTTATGTGCGCTTCACAAAGTGCCAGATCTGGTATCAGGCTTGCCCCAGGCTCTGGGTAACTGGCGAAGCGTTTTTGTTGCTCTAGGTTGCCGATTCAACACAGCATGGCCGGGGTTTCTGGGCCAGCTGCCGCCTGCGGCAACCCGTCAATCAATGCATGATCACCTTCCTGCTGCTCGCAACAGCATCACGCACCGCTAATGATGTTGAATGCTCCTGAAAAGATGAGCGTCGTGCCAAGATCAAGCCCGATGCTGGCAGACATGGCCACAGTGAGTGGCAGGTATGTGCCGAGGTCGCCCAGCGAGCCAGACACCTCAGATGAGTGCAGCTGGGCCCACAGCCTCCTGGCCCAGCCAACCGCATGGCCGGCGTTGCCCACTGCTGGCGGAGACGATCGGTGGGTATTGCTTGATTCCATGTGGAGGCGGGAAGGAGCCATAGGCCCGGCGCTTGAATGCGCAATGGGCATACGGCACCTCGAGCAAGTTGTTTGGGCGCCACACCTCCAGCAAAAGTCCATTGGACTCTACCAAAGGTACATTCTGTCTCTTGTGGCAGGGTCGTCCGCACTACACGCCATGTATTCGCTCGCTTCAAAACGAACCTCAACGTGCAACAGCTCGTGTAGAGGTGCACAGCCGGAGGTGCACCTGCTCCCTTGCCGGGAGGTGGGGCCGTGCAGCCCCAGCGGAAGAGGCAGGCTGTGTGGCGGCAGTGGCGTCGCTGCAGCACCACTTGCCAGCCGCTGCATCGCGCCCTGCGCAGGCGCCAGCCACGCCCATGCAGTGAACACCACTGCCTCTCCGGCAGTTCCAGTGGCAGCTCTGCATGAGGCTGCAGCTGGCGGGAGGGTAGGCATCGTCATTGTGGACCATGGCTCACGCAAAGCAGAGTCCAACATGCAGCTGGCGGAGTTCACGCAGCTGTTCCAACAGATGACAGGCGCGCCTGTGGTGGAGTGTGCACACATGGAGATTGCAAAGCCATCAATTGAGGACGCAATTGGTGAGCAGATGGGGCTTGTAGTGTGGTGCATGTGTCACACACCAGCCTTGATAAATGCTCTTCCAGGCTGCCTGCAGGCATGGTTGGGTGTGTCACGCAAAGTCTGGGCACATGCGCATGGCACAAGAACACCACCTCGGGGTGGTGACGGCGTATACTGCACCGAGCTGCTGGGGCAGGTTGACACGCCAAGCATGATTTGCGGGGCTTGCAGCATACGCATTGATCATCAGTGCAAAACTCCCTTTCTCATGCTGGCTGCAGGTAAATGTGTGGCTCAAGGAGTGCAGACAGTCGTGATCGCCCCATACTTCCTTTCCCGAGGGCGCCACATCCAAGAGGACATACCGCAACTTGTACAGGAGGCGCAGGAGAAGCATACTGGCGTCAGCTGCATTGTTGCAGATCCGATTGGTGAGTTGTCTGGCAGGGCAGGATTGTTGTCACTGGCAACTGGTACCTGGACCATTCAGGGAAAGGTGGTTGCACCAGCAGTTGCCATGTTTGCAGCGGAGGGCTCAACTATGCATGTCTGTCATTCATGTTGCTGATGCAGGCATCGACCCGCTCATGGCACAGCTGATATGCAACCGCGTAAATGCAGTGGTGCAAGCAAATGCTGCCTGACAGGCTGCACTCGCTCGTGCAGCCTGCGTTCAGTATGCAATGAGAAATGCATTGCTTACAAATTGTTTGCTGAAGCAAGGTCTTCCGTACATTGAAATGATATGCACATATCACATGCGCTTCTTAAAGGCATATTGCAGCTGCTGCCATGGTACAAAGTCCAGACAAAGCGCAGGGAAAGAGTTCTAAGCCGAGAACGTACTTGGGTGGAACCCCACGTCGACTGGCGCGCAGCATTGTCGCTGTGTATCTCTCTGCTGCATCAATCTCTTGCTGCCTTCGTGCCGGCGCATCCCGTCAAGATGGTGCGCGACACTCCTGCTGCCAGCAAGCAGTGATGTTCCGACTGCAACGGCTTTATAACCCTGCTGTGTTGGCATGTATAATGCAGGGTCTCCTTGGCATGCTGCGCAAGATGGTGAACAACAAGTCGGGAGAGGTGCGGAATGCTGCAAGTTTGGAGCCAACATGCATGGCATGGCGTTTGCGGTGAGGCGGATGTTGAGCGTGCGCTATCATCACGCGCAGGCCCGATTGTTGGTGCTTGGGCTGGACAATGCTGGCAAGACCACGATCCTGAGGGTGCTTGCCGATGAGGACACCACAACCATCACGCCGACGCAGGTGCGGGCACGATGGCGTGGCATACATGTTACACGAGACTATCCGCGGGCGCGTGACCCATGCATGACCTGGCCTCACACCACCCCTGTGCAACATTTGCTCCATGCAGGGTTTCAACATCAAGACCCTGCAAAAAGACGGCTTCAACCTCAGCATCTGGGATATTGGTGGTCAGAAGTCCATTCGCCCTTACTGGTGCGAAGCACGGCCACCATGCCTGTGCTTCTCATTCCAATGACCTGTTTCGACACTCGCTGAGACCTCTGCTCTTGCCCTTGCCCTGCAGGCGTAACTACTTTGACCGCACCGATGCTCTGGTCTACGTAATTGACAGTGCTGACCGCATTCGCCTGCCGGAGAGCTCTGAGGAGCTGCACGAGTTGCTGCAGGTGCGAATTGCAGTCTTTGGGGCAAGCAAAAGGTCTCTGCTGTGAATGTTGCGGTATTAAGCAAGAGGCAGCAGGACTGGCATGCTCATCTCCTTTATCGCTGTCGGGCGCAGCGTTTGTTGACAAGGAGTTGTTGTCCTCGCTGGCCTGCTGCTTCCCACCCCTCAGGAGGAGAAGTTGGTCAGCGTGCCGGTGGTCATCTTTGCAAACAAGCAGGACCTGGTGGGTGCAGCAACAGCAGATGAGATTGCTGAAGAGCTGGGCTTGACAAGCATCCGCGACAGGCCATGGAGCATTCAGGCCTGCTCTGCGAAGGAGGGTGAGGGCTTGAAGGAGGGCATGGAAACCGTGATGAAGCTCATCAAGCCACAGAGCTGAGGGCTCACACGAGGCAGTCGCCACTGAACACGCGGCAGTGAGCCCATGTGATGCATAACTGACAGCTATCTAATCTAGGAACGGGATGCACTGCGGCTGTTCCCCAACCACATGCTCTGAACGGATACCCTTCCCGCGTTTATGTGCTGGTCTTTCATCTTCCTTCTTTGTCCTGTTTCCTTAATCCTTGTTCCCTGCTACATAAGTCTGCTGCTCTGATGCTGGGCTGCTTGCTGTGTTGAGCAAACCAAGCCAAGCTCCTGAGTCAGCAGTCCTTAGTTGGGACTCCTTACACAGTAACTGAAGTCAGACTTCACAAGTGCGTGTGGCTCATGCAGCTATCCTGATTCGGGGCTCAAGGAGTCTGGTCGCACGTGGTTATGCAACAATGAGAACGGCTGCGCTGTTTGTTGTGAGACGATATCGATTGTGAGATCGATCTCTGCAGCAAGGACTGTGCCAGCAGGTTCAGCGCGCCTCAGGGAAATCTGGGCCGCAGATGGTACAATGATTGCTACAACCGGGAGTGCGATGACGCCAGGTTGGCCAGGGTGCAGGGTAGTATGCAGCATGTGCTAATGTGTCCACCAGTACGGGGGATTGGCAGTTTTTGTGAAGCAGGGCCAGCGAGCGGGAGGGGAGGCACAAGTACGTAGAGTAGAAGCAGGATTGGTAAGGGACTCGCCAGAGCTAGGGCTGGCTTGGCTTAGGGTGAGAACAGTGGGGGGCAGTGGTTGTACATAGGTGCAGTGTACTTGCCACCCAAGCTTTCTACCTACTATGCCAGAGAGGAGGGTAACCTTATGATTCAGAAACACTGGTAGGCGCTTCAAGAGGGAGTGTTGGAAATGAAGCAAAAGGGGCAGGTAGTACTGGTTGGGGACTTCAACTGTCGGATGGGGGAGAGACAGGGTGTGGGGCAGAGCAATGTCGGAACGGTTGGGGAAAGACACAGCCTGGATAAGGTGTGGGACAATCAGACAGGGGGCAGGTTGGCAGGTCTGTGTGAGGAGTGTGGGCTTGTGGTGTTGAACGGTAGGCTGGCAGGGGATGAGCTGGGCCACCTCACGTTTTACTCTAGGACTGGTGTGGGTAAAAGTGTCGTGGATTATGCGATGGCCACACCAGGCGTAGTATGCATATGGGGGGAGGACGGCTTGGCTAGGAGTGGCTCTAGTCTGGAGGTCTGGCCACGCAGGGTCATTGGCTACGCGGGGAGTCTCAAGGATCACCACCCAGTGACGCTGACAGTCATGACTAGGACTGGCAGTACGGGCGGGCAGATTGTACCAGGCGGGGCTCAGGAGCAGGGGGCACCCAGGAGGCGCAGGGGAGTGACGAATAGGCTGCAGTGGCAGGACAGCAGGCAAGCAGATTATATGCGGGCACTGACAGATGCACCGGAGGTACGGGGGCTGTTGGATGGGATAAGGGTGGGGGCGAGCAGGGAGGACGCAGCGAAGGCGCTGGAGGATGCCATCAGGAAGGCGGCGGCGATGGCGGATGAGGCGGGAGGGCAGGAGCTAGGTACCAGGATGATCAGGCAGGCCAGGGAAGGGGGGCTCAAACGTGGGGACAGGCCGACCAACGATTGGTACAACCGGGAGTGCGATGACGCCAGGAAGGCCTGTGTGGCAACAGTGAGTGTGCATGGGAGTGGCATGGTGCAAGCTGTATCGGCTCGAAAGGAATAAAAGAGGGACCTCTTGTATTCACCCGGGTGAGGAGGCGGGCAATACGGGCGTGGAGGGAGGGGAGCCTGGGCAGGCAGAGGGACCAGCTTGTGCGGTCCCGACGGACCTTGTGGGCTACGTATAGGGTGCGGCGCCAGTATAAATAGGGGACTGGACCCGCTATTATGAGGACCTGTTCAAGGTGAGGGTGCAACAGGGAGACATGGACGAAGGGCTTTCCGCCAGACTGCTTGGTCAGGCGCCAGCCAGAGAGCAGGCGCTTGTCGCGGCAGGCATCCTTGGTAGGGCCATTACTGAGCTTGAGGTGGCGAAGGCCATGGGTGCCATGGCCCGGGGTAAATCAGCGGGGGTGGATGATATGCCAACCGAGCTTTTGAAAGAGGCTTGGGTGGGTGAGGAGACCCAGTGGCACATGCGTTGATAGGCCCAGTGACGCGCGCTTGCAACCAGGTGTTTAGGTGTGGGTACCCTGACAGGTGGAAGGTAGGGGTGGTGTGCCTGGTGCCTAAAAAGCTGGGGGCGGTAGAAAATGATGATCATAGGGGGATTGTTGTTGGGACAGCCCTGTCAAAGCTATACTCACAAGTGTTGCTAAATAGGTTGGAAGACTGGGCCGAGAAGTATGGGGTGAGGGCAAAGGGGCAGTTTGGGTTGAGGAAGTGCAGAGGTACTGAGGACGCGACACTGTGGTGTTGCGGCACGTGGCGGAGACATATGGGCAGAACAGGAGTCCAGTTTAAACAGCGCTTGTAGGATTTAAGAAGGCGGATGACAGCGTATATAGAGGGGTACTAGTAGTAGTGTGTTTTACAGTCCTGGGGGGCACCGCTAGGGCGCATAGGACCCCTGCCCAAAAACGGGCAGGATTTCCTGGTACCAACATCGAAAAGGGCTCACGTACTGTGACACTGTCTTGAAAAGTTGGGTGTTAGGGGCAGGATGCTAGCAGCCTTGAAGACATGTATGGGGAGGTGCAGCTCAGGGTCCGGGCTGGAGGGGAATTGGGAAGGGAGTTCAGGTCAGACAGAGGGGTGCAGCAGGGCGGTCCGCTCTCGCCGCTGTTGTTTGGGCTGCTGTTGGAGCGTGTTGAGAGGGTCTTTAATGAGGACTTGGACGGGTATGGGGTCAGCGTGGGAGGGAGCAGGGCCACCCTAGGGTGTGCATGCTGCTGTATGCAGATGACCTCGCCATCATGGGGGAGGATGCGAGGACGGTGCAGAGGGCCTTACACTTGCTCTCCAGGTGTTGCAGCTGCTTGCGCATGGAAGTTAATGTGAGCAAGACTGTGGGGATGGTGCTCAACCCTAGGTTTCACTGGGGGCCAGTAGCGGATTGGAGTTACAATGCTCAGCAGGTGGAGATGGTGGATTCTTTCAAGTACTTGGGCACGGTGATTGAGGCAAGGGGTGGGTTGGGCAAGGCATGGCTCAGAAACGAAGTGTTTGCCCGTCGAGCGCTTTATGGAATGTTGAGGAAGGTGGGAGTAGTTGGTATGGATAGTGTGGACATGAAGTTGTACCTGTTCCAAGCTTTGGTGAGACCGATGCTTGATTTTGGGGCTGTGGTGTGGGGAATGGAAGGGGTGCAGACAAGGAGTGCCTTTGAGGGGATTAAAACGATGCAGTCAAAGTTTCTGAAGGACTGTGTGGGGATTGGGCGTTCTACTGCTAACGCGGTCGTGGACAGGGAGATGAGGATATGCTCTGTGTGGGCGAGGTGGACGAGAAGAGCTGCTGGTCTGTGGAATAGAGTGGTGCGTCGCGACCTGTCTGACATGCTAAGGTTGGCAGTGGCAGAGAGCTGCAGCATCGCAGGGGGGGGGGGCAGAGGGGGTTGGGCAGCGCAGCTCAGCGACAGCATCCAGCGCGTCGCTGCTGGCCTGGGCACGGAGTGGCAGTTGGACCGGCAGGGCCTGGCGGTACTGCCGGCGAGCCTTGTGCAAGGCAGAACAGAGGAATGGTGGCGGCTGAGCCTTGGCGGTGCTGCCACTCGGCTCATGGCCAATGACTGGGTGGCGGTGCCGGCGAGACAGGTGCCAGAGCGGGAATCGGATGGCTTCACGGGGCTCGTGCACCATCGGTGGTTCTGGGTTAACTGGGGCGATGTGGTGGTAAAGCGTACACGCTTTTGGCAAGTTATAAGAGATCAAAGGGCGCTCAAGCTGCTTGCGCAGCTTCGGATGGGGTCGCACAGCCTGGCTATTGAGACAGGCCGGTGGATAAGGCCACAGAGAGTCCCGCGTGCGCAGAGGGGATGCCCGCTCTGCAAAAGTGGGGAGGTGGAGGATGAGATACATTTTGTGTTTGAGTGTCAAGGGCTTGCTGAGGTCAGAGGGCAATACCCCAGCCTGTTTGCACAGGGTGTCGTCTTAGGGTTGTCGGACGTGGGCATGAATGAGTGCATGAACCCTGTCTTTACGGAGGCAGCTGAGGCGAGTGCCTTTTGGCCCAGATTGAGTGCCTTTGTGGCTGAGTGCTGGGTTGTGAGAAATGCAGCAGTTGACGAGTTAGGCTGATAGGCTGGCGTCTCTGGTGGGGCAAAGTTGTCGCTATCCCACCAGGGCCTGCTTGGGGAAGGGACCCTGTGCGGTACAGCCTACGCTGGGGCTGTACCCAGTCACTCGAGGGGGTGGCTGCAGCTGCCGCCCAGTGTCACGTGGCGGCAGCAGCCGCCCAGTGTCAAGCTGACCTGGTTTGCGGGTGGGTCTCTTGTCCTTGTTGGTTCTGGTGTGTGCGCGTCTTCTGAGCTACATCACTACTCCAGCATAGGGGCCTGACATCAGTGGCAGTTGTAGGTAGCAGCGTTTTCGAGTTTTGACTTGAGAAGCCTCCACACCAAACAGCGGGGTGGCGGCGAGTTCTTGTTTTGTTTTCAGTTTGATTGAGTCTGATCTGTTCGCAGGCTGCGAGGTATCCTTGTTTTCAGATCGCCCCCGCTGTCCTTAAACGGCCAGTTGGTCAGGGGCTAACGTCTTGTGTAGGCTCTCTGGGCACCTGATTTTGCTAATCCTACTTTTCGTTTGATGAGAAGGGGTCTTTTGTGCCCTTGCAGCGCCCTGCGGACTGTAAAATGGCCTACCTAGGCCTACCTACCTAGCTGCCTCAGTAAGCAAAAAAACTGAGGTAGGTATTCCACGCTACCGCACTCGCACTTTAAACTTCGTTTGCGACTCTTTTGGCCAGCACATTGACCACGGTCAGAGGAGATCCAGGCCGCCCACCGGCGCCCTCGCCCTCCACACGCCCACCGCCTGACTCGGCCCGCCAGACAAGAACCCCACACCCGAAACCAGCTCCATCCCTGGCCTTGACGCCCCACGCCAGCACTCATCCTCACATCAACAGCATCAGTCGTATCGCGCTTCTACTTCCTACCCTGCCGCATCCACAGACCTCTCTTGCCATCCAACAGCGTCACAGGCTCAGCGCCTCAGCACCTACAATAGGATGTCCTTCTCCCCTTCCCTGGTGCAGCGCCTGGCATCGGTGGCAATGCCCTCGCCGCACCGCCATCGCCACCTGCTGCCTTCGATGGCGCGCAAGGGCGAGGGCTGCTGCTCGCCGCGGCGCAGCATGGGCCGCATGCGTGCGTGGGACGTGTTCGTCTGCGCTGTGCTGGTGCTGGCCATCTGGTGAGCGTGTATGGCGCTGCATGGCGTTTCGTGTGACGGCTTGGCCACTGGAATGCAAGCTGAGGCCCCTAGCCCTATCTGTGTCCGTGCAGGGGTGCCTATGTGCTTTCCATGCACCAGTGGGCACACAGCAGCAGCGTGGCGCAGGAGCAGCAGACAGACACGCAGGCGCCTGCTGTGGGCATGCGTGCCCTGAAGAGCCCCGACCACTGGCGCATGCAGGACCTGCAGCAGCAGGTGCGACACTGCATGCCTGGGGATGTATTGCATGAGCTGCATGGGCTATAAATGCTTGGGGACAAAGTGCTTGGCAGCATGGCAGTGTGCATGCTCCAGTTCCATGGGCCAACACTGACCTCACCGCACGTCTGGACACCACACATGCAGGTGTCCAAGAAGGAGCAGGAGGTGGAGGATCTGCAGACAGCGCTGAGGCTTCAGGCCAACAGTCTTGGGCGCATTCAGCAGAATGCACAGGCTCAGGAGATCCTCATCACCACGCTGCAGCAGCGCCTGGAGGCACAGAAGGAGGAGAGGCGGCATGCAGCGCACTCGTTGGCAGTCACGTCCAGCAACCTGCAAGCATGCATGGCCTCATCGCAGAAGCTGGAGCAGGACCTGCAGCTCTGCCACCACCGCAAGCAGCAGCATGGGTCGTGATTGGCCATCATTGCTGTCCCTGTCTAGTAAGGCGCACTCGCACATGAACACGATATCCCCACAGCTGCAGCGTGTGGGTGGCAGGTGGTGCCGCAGCGTTTCTGTACATCTCAGCGCACTGTCAAGTGCTGCAGGTGCCTGTGTATAGCTCGCGCATGCTCATTCATGCAAGGGGTTGGGAGCAGGCCTCAGCCAATAAGGAGTTCTTGTGATTAGGCTGA
>JAWZTI010000458.1:0-28451 GCA_039880955.1 Chlamydomonas urium
GAGGCAGCTTTTCTATGCCCAACTTGAACAACTTGAGCCTTTTTGTTGGCCTAACAGTGTAGGGGGTCGTCATACTTATGTGGCGACCCCGGGCCGCTGACGAGCCTGTAACACCACACACGCGGACGTGCACAGAGAGTTCGCAAGCAGCCTGCAAGCAGAGCGTCATGGCCCAGAGCTTGCAAAACGCTCCGTTCACAAAGGGCGTGTTGTTTGTGACAACAACGGCATCAATATTCGCGCAAGCCGTGCGCGCCACGCCACGTTCCAGCCGAGCCCTTCTGCAAGCAGCCTTTAAGTTGGTGGCTTTCCAAACGCCGGGAGAGCTGGTATTCGGAGCGTTCCTGATGTAGGTGCCTGTGCTCTTCATGATCACTTGCCAGCATGCTAATGCGGCTTGGACAGTGTGCATGACCCCTATGGGATGACGCCCTGGTGCATGCTGCTTGTTAGATACTACTTCCGCGTCTTGGAACGGCAGGCAGGCACAGCCAAGTTTGCCGCCTTCGCAGCAGGAGTGACGGGCGTGGCCAGCATCATCCAGGCGCTGCTGTTGAGAGCTTTGCCATCTGAAGTCTCAACGCCACTTGGGCCATATGGGTATATCTTCGCGTGCCTGGTGCAGTTCTACCTTAACATCCCAGCGTCCAGCAAATTTACAGTTGCAGGGTTCCGGTTGAGCGACAAGGTGAGGAGTGGGTGCTGAAGCTGGCAGGCAGTTCAAACGCTTGACACGTCCTCTTATAGGTCACAAATCTGTCCTTGGCGTGCAGACTTTCACATACTTGGCTGGGCTGCAGCTGCTCCTTGTGGGGGGCCGGTCCACATTGCTGGCAGGTGCAGTGGGCATCACAGCTGGCTGCTTGTACAAGGTCAACTTCCTGGGCCTGAAGAAGCTGCGGGTGTGTGGTAACAATGCGCTGTGCTCTTTATGCCGCGGAGCACTGGTGCCGCCGACAGAAGGGAGCTGTGGTTTGGTTCGCTTGCCGTGACCCAACACCTTCCTTATTGCCCGTCGCCTTCTTACATCGTTGCACAGTTTCCGGCCGCTGTTACAAGCTTCTTTGCCAACACCATTGGGCTGCTACTACGAGACACACCTCAACAGCAGGTACATGGTGCCTTGCAAGCTGCAAACGCCTAGCCTTGTGACTCTGCATGTGCCGCTCACACGCTGCATCAACCCTCGGTGCCTTTGACAGGACGCAGCTGGAGAAATGCATGGCGCAAGTGGAAGCCGGAGCCGCAGCGCCCAGCAGCACCAAGGCCGGGGGCATGCCCAGCATGCTCAGTACCCCCACGCACGACAAGGGCAGCCGCAGCAACACCAACAGCAGCATCAGCCGTCAGAAGAGGCGCTTCAACGGCTGATGGAGATGGGTTTTGAGCGAAGCCAGGCAGCCATGGCACTGCAGGCTACAAACAACGACGTGGATATGGCCATCACATTGCTGGTTGGCTGAGCAACTGGCATGGAAAGGCCAACGTCACTTCGGGTTCCATAACATGGCAACCTGGTCACAATGTCGCTGCTGATGGCTGGTGGTACAGCATAACATAACAGACACTTTTGCCTCTTTTCTCTCCCGCAAATTGTAACACCACACAAAAAACAACAACAAATTATGCACATATGCCACAGGCAGACAGCTGTCAAGCATATTATGTTACCTTTCTGCTCAGGTTCTTCACTCCCGTTCCGATGCATGTAAGGAAAATGGTGCGGCTCTCACGCTCCGTGCGGATGCTGAACGTCACGCCCAGGATGTCCCGCAGCATGCGCATGGTCCTCACAGCATGAGGTGTGAGTGGCCCCAATCGCAGCTGGTTGATCTCCTCTGGCCCAAGTGCAGCCAGGGTCAGCAGCAGACCTTGGTGGCTGCCATCCACAACGCCACCCCTGCCAGTTTCACCAGGAGTCAGCATGGCGGTGGTAAGCAGCCTTCTTAGCGCTAGCCCAAGCTGCATGTAGCAGAACTTAGCAGAGCCCACCTGCAGCACACTCAGCTCAGTCGAGCCCTCGGAAGTTTGCTACTGGGAGCTGGTCTGTGAAAAATGCCAATGCGTGCGTTCAGATGCTTACCGATGAATTTCTTCAAGAAGCATCTTGGCTGCCACACTGCCAATGTCTTCTGGAACCATCAGCGGCTCCCCTGATCCTGTGCAGCAGTGGCAGCGTGAAGGGCATGGCGTTGAACACAACAGTAAAGCAGCCACCATCACGTGCTCTGTGCAGAGTAGCATGCCTACGGAGTGGGTGCCCTGCTGCTTACCTGCTTCCGATGTCCCTGCTTCTTCTTGACCGCCTGCTGTAGCGCAGCACTCTGCAGAAATCAGGCTACCGCTTGTGGTCTCTGCCACCAACGTTATCCCATATCCAGGTGCGTTGCCGCTACTTCCACCTGCAAAGGAGGAGTGCAATGTGACAACGGTGACTCTGCTGCTGAGCATCCGTTTTCACCTCTGCCGCCAAGCTTGCAGCGACAACTGCTACACCCTGTCAGCCAACTCCCACATGTTGTTGTGCAATTACATGGTGACCACGGGATGTATGTACCTGACACTGCATCAGTAAATATGTACACGTCAGCCAGCAGCTTGTTCAGCACGCCCCTTGCTCCGTCAACCATACGGTTGGTGTTTTGAGGAGACACTTTCATGGAGTAGGACACACCACGGATGCGCTTCACCATGCCTGCGGGTCAGCCGCAGCAGTGCATGGTGCGTTCATGTTTGTGAAACACAAGGGATGTTGTGGCTTGCGCAGCTGCATACCATTGCAATATCAATGCAATCAAAAGTTGCGGGCGACAACAATGCTTCTGCACTTTTAGGAGATGCTGGGAGTGCCAGCTCACCTTCATCCGTCAGGTTGACCGGCTGCAGCTGCCGGATGACAGGCATGCGCAGCTGCACCTCTCCGCCACCCATAGGCCGCGCCCCTCTCCTGACCACTTTAAGCTCCAGACCGTCATCAATGCCTAGGCGCTTGAGCAGCGGAAGTGTGACCGTGCGAAACACGTCAACGCTGGGGTCCAGCTGGTCATTCGTAATCCCTCTCAACGTGATGGATAAGGGCTATGCAAGGCAAGCGTGGAAGGGAACGCTGGTCAGGGGCACTGTGACATGAACCTGAGCTGGCACTGCCTGAGCTGTGCGCGAAATGTCACTGCCGCCGCTGACCGGCAGGTTGTGCACGCACCTTCTTCCCAAACAAGCCCAGGAGCAGCAAAGGCTCCAAGAAGTAGCCTATGCTTCGTGACAGGCTGCAGTCATGCTGCAGCAGCGCTCCCCCCACGATGTGACCGGGCTTGTATCGCAGGCTGGTACCTGCAGCCCATGGGTGCATGCATGTTGGGACCTCGGTGCTTTACATGGAGGCCATGCACCACCGCCTGCGAGCCATGACGATTCCATGCCCAAGCTTGCCTGTTTCGTTGATTTCTACTGAGCACCCATTGGTAATCTTCTCCAGCAGCCGCAAGAACGAGGCTTCGTAGTCCCTCAGGCCAGGGTTCTCGTCCTGAGCTCGGATGTCGTCAATGCGAATCGGCCGACCTAGAATGGTTGCACAGACTAGGCGCTGACGGAAACTCTGGCAGCCTTTGAGCTTCAGCATCGCCCAGTTGCGGCCACACTTGGCGGCTCAGCAAACCATGCGCAACACCTGCTCTGGCGTTTGCAAAGGCGTAGCTGCGCTTTCTGCCTGTCACTACTGCAGCAAGTCAGCAAAACCGTGCCGCAAAGAGGCGGCGCAGGGAAGTGTGAGGAACAACAGCATGCAGAAATCTGTTCATGTACAAAGGAGGCACCCTACGCCTACAGGTATTGCATGAGCTTCAACACTCGAATTGTGCAATCTTTCATGGAGTTGAGTTCACATGTGATCAGTAGTTTGACACAATGGACATCACACTGAGCCCAAACGCTGCGGCGGACACGTCCGTCGTGGCTGCTGTGTGCCTCATGTCCTGCAGTGCCGCTGCATGCACCACCGCAGCCTGGAGCGTTGCAACAGCCTTGGACGGCCGCTGACCCTCTGCTGACCTGGCTGCCATCGCGTCCTGCATCAGCTGCGTGGACGCTGCCTGCTGCCGCTGCTGCTGTGGCTGGAAGCACTTGGAAGCTGCAGCTACGCTTGTGCTGACTGCCGCTGGGCGTGAAAGCCTGGCAGATGACAGGCGCGGGGCAGCGGCCACAGCCACAGCCAGCATGGGCTCACCTGCTCCACGGCTGTTGGGCCTGATTACTGAATCTGTGTGTACAGCCACCACCATCTGCCCTGGCTGTGAGTAACAGGAATTGACGTTCCACACCTGCCTGGCGGCACCCATGCTCGGCCTGGCTGAGTGAGCTCGTGAGGAAGTGGTCACACCTGGCTGGGTGGGCCCGATTGTCATTGCTTGGCTGCCAGCGTGATGGGCGGAGCTGCGCTGTGCTGACTGGCGAGGCGTGGCAGCTGTTGGCGACCGCCCTAGGCTGCCATTACTAACACCTGCTGTCGCCACGACATGGCTGATAGGTCCGTTATAGCTGTGGCTCAGCCCTGCTGAGGTGCCAGCAGCATACGGCCCACAGCGCATGACTGGCTGGGCTGTGGTCGGCCTTGCAGGCACGCCGCCAGCAGCCATCGCGCCTGTCGTACCCCCCCGTGTTGCTGTGGAGGGCCTAAGGCCCCACAGGCTGTTTACGCTGGAATAGCGCCGTGGTTCCAGGGGTCGGCCTGTACTCGCGGAGGTTGCTCGCATGTTTTGTGCCTGAGCTGACACACGCCAACCAGCCGCAGCTGCTGTTGCCGCAGTACCTGGTTCGCTAGATCCTGATGCAGCACCAGGTCTCTGAACTTGCACTGCCTGTTGCCCTGCTGCTGCTGCTGAAGCTCTTTCTGCAGCAGGCTTCCCAGCGTCGGTGCTCAGGTCATCCACAACTGCAGCACTGCCACCACCGATTGCATGACCTTGTCCCGTGGATTCACCCCTACGGCTGGCCTCGCCCTCCCGCGGCCTCACATCATGCTCAGACGGCAGGGCAAAGTCAGGCACAGCAGCCCCAGAAACGACGGCAGCCCTTACCGCTGCAATGTTTGCTCCCGCCGCTGCGGTAGAAGCGGTTGGGTGTGTGCTCTGGCCCTTGCTCTCAAACTGGGTGCCAATGCCCCGCTGCTGTTTGAGTTGCTGCTGCTGCTGCCGGTGCCTCACTAGCCGCTGCACCTGCTGCAAGTCCTCTGCTGCAGCGTCGCGCTGCTCATGCTGCTCGCCGTGTTGCTTCAGCCCTGCCCCAAGCACCTCTTGCGGCGGCAGCTGCTGCTGCTTGAAGCCATCGCTCCCATCAGGCAAGGGGTCCGAAAGCGCTACACCATTCTCAGGTGCCTGCTCGTTGGCCTTGTTGCCCTCGCCCTGCCCATGGTGTGCGGCTTCAGTTTCCTGCGTCTCTGCTACGCTCAACCTGGACTGGCGGTGGTGCTTGGAAGTAGACCTTGCACTTGGCTCTCGCAGTGCCACATCCTGCCTGATTTCCGCGGGGCTCAGCATCCAGCGGTTGTGCACATCCTCCCACGACCAGTCCTGCATCATGGTAAGCAGTCAGCAAGGCAGCCCTTGAGGGGAGCACATTGTGGCTTGCCTTTCAGACAGCACACACAGACAGTTATTTCTCAGGTAAGGCAGCAGTGGCATTGCCAAAACGCAGGCTGAGGTCTCACCTCATCACCGGCCACATCAGCCAGGCTCGCCTGCACTTGGGGTGGCAGGTCTGCACAGCTCTGTAGGCTCTGCCTCAACAGCCGCCTCTCAGTACTGGCTGCCTCCGACACCCAGCTGACCACCTGGCGCATGCTGTGGGGTCCCTGCTGCTGCCGTCGCCGCCAGTCTGCGCTGTGACGCAGAGCTGAGCCAGGGCGGGTGTCGGGTAGCCCCTCCACGTTCGCATGGAGCGGAGCCGGGCTACCCACGGGTGTGGCGGAGCCTGGCCGCAGTTCATGTGCAAGTGTCGCCACCGCCTGGTTTGCCTGCTTGAAGGAGGGGCTGCTGTCCAGCGCGAGCCGCGGCGTGCCCCCTGTGTCCGAGGACTTGCGCCGACGTCGGCTGGCGGCGCTGCCGGGCCGCTTCGCTTTGCTCGCCTTCGGCGTAACCATTGTGGGTGGGGCGTCCGAGTCAAAGCCAGCAAGCAAGCTAGGCACAGGAAACCCGTTCTCGTCCTCAGCCTCTGTAGACCAACCAGACTCGGAGCTGAGGTGGTCAGCGTGCCGCCGCCGGCTCGAAGGGGACTTCCCAAGCCCTGGCGACGCCAGCCCTCCGCTACCAAGAACAGGTGTCGCTGACCCAGGCGATGGGGTGCTTAGCTTGCGCACCAGCAGAAACTGGCGGTAGTGGTCAGCACTAGCAGCCGACTGTCCATCCGCGTGCACTGCTGCGTCGGGCATGCTGCTTGTTGTGTGCCTGGCATCTGCGTCTGGTGCATCATGACCCAGCAGGATCTGAACCGTCTGCGGTGCGTCGGGCCACAGCTGGGAGATGCGGGACATGAGGGGCGAGGGCGCTGTCGCTGTCGCTGGCCGCTGGACTTTGCTGTCACCCATGCTGCCGAAGTTGCCCATGGTGGGTTTACGACGCACTGCCGCTGTACTTGACCCCAAGGCTGCAGCGGCAGCCGCAAAGGGCCCATCGTCGTCACCCTTCACACTGCTGCCCCTGCTGTCACTGCTGTCGCTCACCCTCAGCCTGAGATGGCGTGCAAAGGACAGGACCTTTTTGGCCTTGGAGTCGCCTGGCTGCAGGTATTCTGTGCCCAGCGCAGGAGCCCCATCCTCGTGCCCAGGCCTGATGCCCTGCATGTCAGCGGTCAGCGTCACATTTACTGCAGCTGCTGCCCGGTGGCCTGCCTCCACGGCCGAAGCAGTGCTTGCTGCTTTCACGGACATGCTGGTGTGCAGCGACGTCGAGCGCGGGACTTGGTGGCTGGCGCGCATGCTCTGAGCTGCCATGGCGCCCAGCTTGCGAGAGATCAGGCCAATGTTGAAGCCTACGCCATCACCTGTACTGCCCCCGCCTGACATGCTGATGCTGCGGACAGGACCGCCAGCAGCTGCTTTGGCTGCTGCTGCTGCTTCGGCCGCTGCCGCTGCTGCCGCTGCCTCCTCCTTCTGCTGAGCGGCGAGCCGGTCGGACTCCTGCTGCGCCTGCATCACCGCCAGCATGGCTGGGTCGCGGGAGGAGATGCTGGCAGCCTGGGCCAGCGACACCGTCGAGCGCAACGGTCCCGGCGGCTCCCGACGCCCCGACGTCGTGCCAACCTCAGCGCCCCGCCACCGCACACGTGCGCATTCCTCAGCGGCGGCTGCTGCCACCGCCGCCGCCGCCGCCGCTTCCTCTTCCTCCCGTCGCTGCAGCACCTGCCGCCTAGTCTGCTCCAGCTCGTAGATGCTCCAGCCCAGCCTTTCCCTGTGCTCCCGCAGGAACATCTTGAGCACCGTGACGGCGTGCTGGTCATCGTGGCG
Source organism: Chlamydomonas urium (assembly GCA_039880955.1). Taxonomy (NCBI): domain Eukaryota; kingdom Viridiplantae; phylum Chlorophyta; class Chlorophyceae; order Chlamydomonadales; family Chlamydomonadaceae; genus Chlamydomonas; species Chlamydomonas urium. The sequence goes on from JAWZTI010000458.1 coordinate 7,496, forward strand.
GCCCTTGGTCTTATGCCGCAGGAGCAGCGACTGTGCACCCTCACGCCCTCGCAGCTCCTGCCAGCGCCGCACAATGGTGTCCTGCACTGACAGGTTATGCTGCAGCTGCGGCCGCCGGCGCCGTCGCTGCCCGACCCGCACCCCGCCCTTGCCGCCATTGCGAGCCACACGTGAGCCCCACTTGAAAACACCGCGTGGCTTGGGCGAGGAGCTGTTGGAGGCTTGACTCTCGAGCGAGCTGATGGCCGTGACCAGCTCGTGGCCCGCCAGCAGCTGGGCAACGCATGCCAGGCGCTGGCGGTTGTTGGTCATCGATGACCCGCTGCGCAGATTCTGCAACCAAAGGGCAACACAGCCAGTGCAACATAATATGAATGGCCGTTTGCATTGGTGTGATCGTGCAGTGGGCTTGTGACAAGGACAATCAGTGCCGTCGCTTGCAAACGACATGAGTGCACCATTGTTGAGATCCTTGTTGAGATCCTCGAAATTGCAGCCCCCATACAAGCTGCCCCTGCGGAAACGTCTCTGCTAACAGCAGCTTACAACTCTCTGCTCACCCGATTGAAGTCGGACGCTGTCCACTCGGGCTTAAGCCGCGTGCCCATGCCCAGCAGCTTGCTGAGCGGAATGTGCATCCTGCGAACGTCGCCATCTGTCGAACCGGGTGCAGCAAGCTGGCTCCCCGCCTCGTCCGCCAGGTTGTTCCTTTTAACCGTGCCCATGAGCTTGCGTTCCTTCTGCTTCAGGGAGATGTGGTTTGGCAGGTACGAGTTCTTGAGCTTCCAGTACTCGGCCACGTCCAGCCCCACCTCCAGCAACTCCGCCATGGTGATGGTGTTGGCCACGCGTGTGCGCTTGCTGCCACCGCCACCACTAACCCTCAGCTGCCGCCGCAGGCTGCGCAAATGCCGCAGCTGCGGGGAAGTCTTTGTCCCCACACCCCCTGTTGGTGTGCCCACGACGGAGCCTGCCCTGCTGCTGCCAGCAGTCAGTGACTGAGGCATCTCCGCTGATGTTCCGTTGGCCCAAGCCCCAGAGCCGTCATAAGCACCCGAGAAGCTGCTGCCGAGGATGTTGCCACCCCTGTTGCTAGCGCCACTGGCGTTGCCCCATTTCCCGGCCGGCGAGTGAGGCGGTGAGGGCGACGGCGCTCGAGAGGTCCCCCGAGAAGGAGCCCTTGATGATGCCCAGGATGGCCGTGCCGGGATGGGCGAGGCAGCACGTGCCGAAGGGCTTGTTGCGCCTGTGGCGTGGCCCCGCCTGCTCGCTTGCGGTGTTGTGTGTGTTGACAGTGTCGACCTGCCCTGGGAATGTGGTCTCTTAACGCCTGCAGTTGGGCTATGCTGTTGGTCTGATTGCTGGTACGCCACCACTGCCCTGGCACGTGCTCCCCGCAGTCGGTGGCCCTGCTTTGTCAGACTGGAGGGCTTTGGGGAGGTGGTTGCGAGCGTTGAGCTTGCAGTACCATCATCCTCTGCTTTGACTGAAACACCCAGCTCTGGTGATGGCTGAGGCTGAGATACCTCCTCGGCGAGACTGCCTGCTTCGCCAGCTGCAGCACCTGCGCTCACTGGGTGGTGGTCTCCTTCCTCGTCCAGGGGCAGGCGCCATGTGACGGATGCCTGGGAGGCTAGAGTGCCTGGGTTGTGCGGCTCGACAGTCATGGCTGCAGCTACACGGGGCTGTTCATCCCCATGCTGAGCTCCTTGAGTGGTTGCTGCAAGCCATGCAGCTGCAGTGGAGGTAGATTTGTAGCGCATCTGCAATGACGGTGGAGACCCCTGCCGAGCAGCTGCGTCGCCCGTAAGCCCCAATGCGCGCAGCGCATAAGACGAGGAGTCCATGCTGGGCGCCATCCTGCCACCTGCAGCGCAGGTATGCCTGCCTCACAGGCGCAGGCCTGTGCGCAGCATATGTCGTCAGGTGCTTTTAGAACGATTGCTTGGCTTGTGCGTGCCTGAGTGCTCCGGGAGAAAGCGGTGTGCGAACACCAGTGGCAGGTTCTATCTAAGGTCCGAAGTGCGGATCATGTGTCTGCGTAAGCACGATGTGCTCGCTGAGCCAGGCGTCCTATCTCTCCAGTCCTTAGCTTGGGGTGCAAGATCATGGTTGGGGTGCAAAGCAATTGTTTTGATGATGGAATTTTACACTCAACACGCTCCCAGCCAGCAAACATTCACTAGGGGTGCACAGTGGAGGTGGAGGATATATGCATGCGAAGGAACGGGGCTGAAGAAGCACGTAAGCACAATTGCACACGTACACACACAACCAAAAGCAAACTTTCGCGGCCTGCTGCCACAGGTACTCCTCCGCACAGGAGGAGTGAACAGCACGGCCTACTGCATGAATGAAGACCATCTAAGCGTCACAACACTGGGTCGGCCCTCACTGAAGGGCCTGCAACAAGACATGAACTAAAAGTCAAGGTGATGATGGAATGGTGGAGCACAAAGCATGCAACAGGATGTTTGCAAGACAAAAGGGTCAATGTGGTCTGTACATCATATACACAGAATATACGCAGCAGCAACAGCAGCAGTGATAAACGTCTGCTCTGCCTGTGACTCCCCAATCAAGCTGCTTCGAACTCGAAAACTGTTGTGACCCACGCAGCAACTCCCACACAACATCGAGGGTAGAAGGCGACCACGCTGCCCTTCTGCAACCATGTCTTGTCACTGCTAACTAAAGTGCATTGCGCCTCGGGCTGATTATGTGTTCCAACGTCAAGAAATTGAGGCTGCGCGGTACAGGCGCTGTGGTGGCACCCGCATCAGCCTCGCATCGAGCGCCTCCGTGCTGTCTCTGTACACCTCCTCACGCTCACGATCGCTCAGCACAACGCCGTCTGTCGGAAGGCCCACAAGGCCAAACGCGCTGATGCCTGTGCTTCTACTGCCGTAGATGCTGCCTGGTAGCCCAAGGCTGGGCACAACAGGAGCGCCACCGCTTCGCTCTTTAGCCGCTGCAGCCACAGCCACAGCTGCTGCCACGTCTGAAGATGCGTGGGCGCTGGCGCGCGCTGCAACTGCAGCGCCAGGGGCGCAGCCCTCAGGGCAGGCTGGGCCTGGCAAAGAGTGGCGATTGAGCATCCAAACATCCACGTCGGGCTGCATCGCCACCTGTGCAGCGGTCACCATGGACGCTGTCGCCGTCTGCTGGCTGGGCTCAATAGGTGCTGCCGCACGCGCAGCCGCCGGCGCTGGCATGGACACACGCGTTGCTATGTTGTGGTCCATGTCATCCATCTCCGACGTGCGGTGCAGCTGCAGTGAGTGGCGCCCCATGGGGCTGAGCAGCCCACAGCCTGCCGCATGAGCGCCATCGGCTGCAAGCCCGTTCCCTGTATGGCGCTTGACCTGACGAGCGGCGCTGGGTGACAACTGCAGCTGTGAGGTGTGATGCTCCTGCGCGCTTGTGATCCCGCGATGCACCACCATGTTGCTGCTGCTGCCGTTCGTGGTGTTCGAGGCGGCTGTGACCATGCCGCTTGTGACAGTGCTAGTGGTGGTGATCGTGGCGGTGCTGCTGGCGCCGCTACTGCTGTTACTGCTGCGTGGCTGGCAACCAGCGCAAGGTGCACCGCGCTGCCCGCCCACAACCTCCGGCGCACCTGACAGCTGCGCGGCCACCACTGCCGCGCTGCGCGCTGCGTTGACCATAGGACCGCCGTGCCCAAACACCACCTGTCTGGTCGTGCCGCCACCCTGTCCAGCAGCTTGGCCCCTGGCCATGCCACCTGGGGCAGGGTAGCCAGACGACACTAAAGAGCCTGTCACTGCAGTCCTGCCCTTGCAGTCACCCATGCGCTGCCTGAGCTCTGCAGAGGGCCAGGCTCTGGAGCTCATGGCTGCTGCTGCAGCAGCATCGGTGACCCCAGCCAAGCCGTAGCCACATGTGCGGTCATACGACATGGGGTGCGACAGGACACCGGAGGCTGCATTGCATGCCTGGCCCCCGCATGGCCCCGCAACTGCCCTACCCTCGGGCCTGCTGCTGCGGTGCTGCTCGCCCCCCGCTCCACCTTGGCCGTTGGCAACTGCTGTGCCGGCCCAGCGACAATCGCGGCCATGAGTTGGCTGCGCAGCAGCTGTTGCAACGGCACCCCCAGCAGCAGGCAGGGCTGCCTGGGCGGCGACCACCTGACGCGCCTTGCCCTGGTACCCTGGCGCCAGCACCGTGCCTGGGTTGCTCTCCAGGTGCATGAACACACGCTTGAAGTTTTCCAGGGCGTTGGGGTGGCTGAAATTGGCACGAGGGTGGTTTCCTACACAGGCGGGCAACGCAGCGCAGTCAGCACCGTGCAAGGCTGAGCCTCAGTGCACTCAAAGCACAAAATGCCTGCTCAAGCAGCAACATGGCGTGCAGCTTGAGCGGCTCACCTGACTGGTAGGCGGCCAGAGCGGATGGATGGTACTCCAAGATTTCAAGGTAGATGAGCTCCCGCACCTCCTCCACCGTCAGCTTGCGGCGGTCAAAGTCAAACGCCAGCTTGCTAACGGGTGTGGTGGTCGGCTCCCGAGCTGGGTTGTGAAGGCCTGCAAAGTAGGGATGCTGCAGCGCCTGCTCTGCTGTCGGGCGCTCCGCTGGGTCAAACGACAGCATGGCTCGCAGCAGCGACAGAGCCTTGCGGTCAACACCAGGGAACACCTGCAGCAAGGGGTGCAGTGCAGAAATGCAGATTGGACAGGAGCACGCTGCTGATAGACTTGCTTGATTTTGCCAGACAGTCATTGATATCAAGACGAGGCTGCACCTCCAAGTGCAACCCACCTGGCTGAATGGAACTCCAATTTTCGGTGGCATGCTCTGCAGAAACCGACGCGCCTTCTCGTTGCGAACCTGCAGGGAGCATTCGTCGTGTCAACGTCAGCCCACTGCATCACACCCTCAACGTGCACAGGCACCATTGCCAACATGGGCAGCGACTGACAAGGCTACATCGCCCTGTGCGTTGCAGCAATCAAACAGCTCCAAGATCAGCAGCTTGCTGCAACAAATGGGCCCACCTTGGCAACAACATCCGGCGACGGCGTGCCCAGCAGATCAGTGATGAGCTCAAGCTGGTTCACCACGTTCTTGCCAGGGAACAACGGCCGTCCTAGCAGAACCTGTAACAGACCACAACAGGTGGAGCATACGTTTGCAGCTGCTACCTGTTCAGCACGCGTAGAGTTCCAGCAAATGCCGCATTCGCTGTTGCTGGCGCTACGTTGCACTCTACCCACCTCCGCAAAAATGCAGCCAACGCCCCAAATGTCAATGGCCGGTGAGTACTTGGCAAAGAAGCTGCCGCACAGCTCAGGTGCGCGGTACCTGCACGGGGCAGCACTACAGATGGGTAGTGAGCAGGCTGTACAGGGCAGGTGTGCTGTGACTGCAATTACCCAGCTCTGAAACCACGTTGTATACGAGAGCCGCATGCTTAACATGAAACCCGGGCTTTAAGAGCTCAACCTACCAACGCGTGGCCACGTAATCTGTCCAGAACACCATGGTTGGCATGTTGTCAAAGGCAGGGCGTGCCAGCCCAAAGTCGCAGATCTTGAGCTTGCAATCAGCGTTGGCAAGGATGTTTTTGGGCTTGAGGTCCCTGTGAAACACTTTGGCTGTGGTGCAACAGCAAGAAATGCAGGTGCCAAACATGTTGCATCAGCAGGCCGAAGGAAGGAAAAAAGTAACACTGTACTTTGCTGTCGCCTACCACTCTCGCTCTCCCCAGCAGCCTGGATGCGTAGCAAGCATGCAATTCATGACCTGGCAAGCCCACAAGCACAGCTCACCCGAGTGCAAGTATTTGAGGCCACGCAGCATCTGGTACAGGAAAAACTGGTGGTGCTCAGGCGTCAAGTCATCATTGGCCTTGATAACCTAAACGGCACGTTTGTCAAGTGCATGCACGAGTCAGCAAGCAGCCACAGGAGCGACAACACAGCATTCACTCAGTTGACATTTCCTGGCTGTCCCGGCGGTGTCATGCTGCATTCACCCGTTGCAGCATACCATGCAAATACTTTTGTATGGCCCCCAGTGCGCAATCATACGCTCCCAGGAGGGACAAGCCTGTGCGGTTCTTGCCTGATGCAGATCTGTCTCCATCAGCTCAAAGACCACGTAGATGTCTTGGTAATCCCGCGGATTGGGTGGCAGCATGATGTGCTGAATCTTGACAATATCTGCGTGCCAATGGCAATAGCGATCAAAGAAGCTTGGCACTCGTCAACGCCGCCACACACCGATTGCTGATGCCAGGCACCATGTGACCTGTCACCTAAACCGTGGCGCACCTGGGTGCTTCAACATCCTCAGAAGTTTGATCTCCCGCAGAATGCGCGTGGCGTCTGATACATGCTCAAAGACATTGGTGATCTTCTTGATCGCCACCTGGAGACATGCCAGCAATCAGAGCAGGGCGTGCACTGGTGATGCGCAACTGTTGCTCACACACTGCACATGCAAGCGCCTGCAAGCGCGCCGCTGCACTGCATACTGCTCACCTTCTCGCCAGTGAAGTTGTCGACCGCTGAGCACACGATGCCCTGCAAGCCAACACCACACATCCCAGTGGTTCAGTGTTGCATCATGATTGCAACGACGCTATGTGGCCATTCGCATGCTGCCCCAAGCCCAGGCCAAGAGCCCACACCAACCGGCAGCTCGCCATGCTGCGTGCAACTTGTGATACTCACATAGCTGCCCTTGCCAACAACTTCCAGGATGCTGTACCGGTTGCCCTCGCCATACTCAGCAAAGAACTCCTCACGCTGCTGCTCTGGCGTGAGCTTGGCCCGTGCAGGTGCAGCCTACAGTGGCACAAGCAAGCAAACAAAAAAGTGAGCGTGGTGCGCTGAGGGTGCAAGCCCTGCTACCTCCTGCTTTCTGGCGCGCATGGATACGATTGTGCGTGTTTACCGCAGGCGGCCACGGTCTCACCGGTCCCGAGGCAGCTGCCTGCTTGTTGTGGCTGGCTGGCTGCGTCACGCCCTGGGGTTGCTGCTGCTCCGACGCGGCTGGGAAGGTGGCAGACGCCCGCGCTTGTGGCGCCTGAGCGTTGCTAGCGCCGTGGCCCTGCGCGGACGCGATCGCAGCTGGTGCCGCTGCCACTGCGTTGCTGGGCACACGTTGTTCAGTGTTGCGCCTGGGGTCGACAGAAGCGCTCGGAGCCGGTGCCACGGGCAAGCCCTTCTCGCCGTCCTTGGACGTGCCCAGTAGGTCCAGGCCCTTGAACCAGCTGCGCAGCCTCCCTAAGACGCTCATCTGCGAGGTTTTGGTACCACCGGTTCTGCCGAGCTTGAAGACACGACGAAGCCCGAGAAGGTGGTATGTGTGTCTTTATCGCCGGAACGCGCAAGCATCTGTTTGCTTCAGTGCACAAAGTTGTGTACCTGGACTCGACGTCAGGCCCCCACACTTTCGAACAATGTTCTGCAGGCCACGCCTGGAAGGAGGCCAAGCTGCTGCTGCTGCCTTGTAAACAGGCCGAGCCACTGCCGCTGCTGCTCCCGCAATGCCCACAGTCATGCAAGCGGGCAGAACGATTGCCGGTAGCTCATTTTCTGCCTGAAGGAGTTGAGGAAAAGAAGGCTGAAAACAGCTTTGCAGCAGATAACCTAGCAGCACCTGCCTGCAAAGGACAGGGGGAAGGAAGACCATTGCTACTGGCGAAACATGGCACGCTTGAATCGCGTCAGCAGCAGCTTTGCAAGCTTTGTCGTGCTGCTGCTGAAGTCGTCATCTGATGCTGCCTGCAAGGGTCCTGAGGCAGGTGGTGACGTCGTTGTTGCCATGTCAGGGTGCGACATGCAAGGCTCGCTACGCCTGAAGAATTCTGGCACCAGCAATGGCCCGGCCTGGCCATCCTCTGGGGCCGGCGCCAGCAAAGTGCCTTCGTCAGCTCCCTCCTCTATTGGCAGCAGCTGCTGCTTCTGTTGCGCCAGCGGCCTCTGCAAAGGTGCACAGCAGTCATCGAGACAGAAGCATGTTCTCAGCTTGGCGTGTATGCTTCACAGCAGTCAATGGTCCACCTGCTGCTTCGCTCACTCTGCTCATGGTGGTGGAAGGCGCACTGGAGCGTCGTCTTGGAACCAGATTTGGCCCTGTTACGCGCTGCTCGTGCCTTGAGGGGACCCTGAGCAAGGAGGCTGCTTGCCAGGCTGGTGGCCCTTGAATGCTTGGGGCGCTGAGGGAGGCACATCGAAGGCTGCTCCTATTTCTGTCACTCGTGCTTGGTAACGATGAAAAGCCAGCCATGGCCGCCCACCCTGGGCGTTCATGAAAGTCTGCAGGCGTTGAAGAGAAACCCACGCCTGCAACTGTTGGCAACGACACTGCGCGGCATCGCGCGCGACAATCCTCCACCAAGGCTTCAACATCATGAACCAGCGCACCAAACCCTGGAGGGTCCTCCTGCCTGTGGTGTCGGGAGCATAGCATAGCAGGGCGGCAAAGGCGCAAACTTGTGGATGTCACTGCACTCACTGTGTGCAGCAGATGTGTGATGCATGTGCCGCAGATGGACACCCGAAGCTGCCTCCCAAACACACCAGCACTGTTGCACAAGTTGCTGGTATCCAGGCGGCATGACAGGGGGTAGCACAGGGTGAGGTGTGAAGTCGCAGCGTGAGATGTTGCTGTCGCCCACGAGCAGCAAGGAGTTATCCATTTGAGAAGCACTTGCTTCTGTGTCGCCGCCGGTGAAGAGGTCAACCAGCAGAGTTCCTGCCATAAGAGTGACAAGTGGCAAGCGTAAAACAAATGTGGAGTTGTGCAGTGATGCTGGCGGCAGCGCTTGCTATGCTCACCAAAGTCATGTTGGTCGCGAATAGCTGTTCCATACTGGAAAAGAGCAGGGTTCTGCGGACGCAGGTATGGAGGTGGGCCACGGAGCAGTGCGTGAGTATCACTTGCACTGCATGAGCTGTAGGACGTGAAGGCGCTTTGCACTAGGCAATCTCACAGCGCCAATCACTGTAGCGAAGACGCCTCTGCTGTCCTTCCCACCGCATTTCAGCAGCACGTTACATGCTTTCAGGTGCCTGCAAATGCCCATAGCAGTTGTTGTGTCAGGCATGTCCTGCAGTAAGCACCTGAGGCTGTGCGTCTCGGGCAGTGCCTGGACATGGACCTCACCCATGCACTGCGCCGCTGCTGTGGAGCCGCTCCATGTGCCGTGCTATGTCCAGTGCTGTAAGCAGAATGGCCTTGTAATTCAGACCGATTGCGTCTAGGAAGATGCATTGCTTCAGACATTCTCTCAAGCCCAGTGCCGGCAGGACGCTGCTGCTGTTGTTTTGGTTGGTGGTGGTTGGCTCATTTGGCTCCTCCATGGCTGAGAACCTGGCTCATGACTGCTGCATGGCTGTACTGAGCCGCAGCTGCAGGTCCGAGACCTCGGTACGCCACAGCCTCCTGACCCTGCTGAGTTGCGCGACGGGCGAGTAGGGAGCGCAGCAGCACTTTGGATAAGCTAGATGGGCGGTGGCTGTGGTGCACGCAGCTTGCGCGCACGCTCTCAATTGCCGAGAGGCCTGTTTACATTTGCAACAGTACCACAAACTTACGATGGTGTTCACACAGACTTGCATAGTGCCGCCTCTTTGGCCTGGTGTCCTGCATGACAAATTCATGTACTGCTGCATTGGATGCGATTGCCGAGCTTCAGGCTCAGTGCTGCTGCTGCTGCCGCTGCTGTGCAATCCTACTGGTGAGTGCACTCTCAGGCATCTTCACTGAGCCACCTAATCGAGCCTGGCTGGTGCTTCCAGGTGCTTGCTGTGCAGGGGCAAACACACTGGCTGTCGTAGCTGACGATGTCTGCACCTCTCCCATGGAGCCCATGGCTGCATTCGCTGAGGCGTCGTAGCCTGGCACATGGCTGCGTGAAGTAATGGGCTCCTCAGCACCACTGCCAAAGGAATGCGCTGCAGAGTCTGTCTCGTTGCGCAGCTGCCCAGGTGTCATTCCTTGTGAATGCTGATGGACCAGGTCATCTAGCAGGTCCCCGACTTCAGAGGCCATGCTCAGGGAGTACCTGCAACGTAAGCGGCGGTGCACAGGGATGCGTTTCAGCGTCTACAAACAGCAAGCACTTGTCAAGGCCGGCTGTGCTGGCGACACATGGCAAAACAAGATTTCTTATTCCTGACACGGGCTGTGTGCCTGGGTAAATACCCAGACACCAAAAGTCTGCCACATGAACATCATCCACAATGCTTTCAAGCTTTCTCATGTCTGTGTCGCACCTGGCTTTGCTGCGGTTACGTCCGACTGTGCATGTGAACAGGTAGCGCGGTGGGAAGCACGATGGAGGAGGCTGCAGCTTGCCGACACCTCCAGCGGCTGCGCTCACGCCCCCTGCCTTGCCCGTAGACCCTGCCGTCCCGCTGACCCCTGCAGCATCTGCTTCTGCCTTGGCGCCCATCCTGTAGGCTGACAATGACAGTGGTTTGGTTTGCGCCTCGGCGGGGTGTGGCGCCTGGCCAAACCTGGTGTTGCTCCCATCGCTTGGCCCAGAAACCCCAGGCGGTGCGGCCCCAAGGCCAGCATTGACCGGATGCTGGCCTGCAAATGTCATGATGGGGGAAGGGATGACGCTCCCGTAGCTGCCAGCGCTGGGCGCAGGGCTAATGGGGACAGACACCGGCGCAATGGAGCCGCGCCCCAGGCGGGCACCGTAGCCCGTGCTGGCTGCTGTCGCCGTGGCTGAGGTACTCACGACGTCCTGCACCCCTGGCTCCACACCGCTGTCCTCAGTGTCACCCTCCTGGTCGTAGCGTGACAATGAGATGGACCCAAACCCACTGCGTCGCACCTCGCGCATGTCCCCATCCTGTTTCACCTCCTCACCGCTGCTGGCGCGCCCGCCCTGATCAGTGTGGCCAGGCTTGTTGTGCCGCCCGCCTGAGCCCCGTGTCCTCCCCGCCGTGCCTTGACCCCTCAACGCGGGCTCCCCGTCTGGTCCCGACAGCCCCAGTGGTGGCGGCGGCAGGCCAGCGTCCAGCTGGTGCAGCGCTGCCTGCTGCTGCATCATCAGCATCTTGGACGTTACGGTGCTGGTGGGCTTGAGCTCCGCGTCTGACAGCTGCGCTGCGGCGCTGCGGTGATGGTGACCGCGTAGGTCGCTGCTGCTGCGCGTGTGGTGGGTGCTGCTGTGGGGTGCGTTGCCGTCGATGCTGTGGCCCTCCATCAGGGTGTACATGTTCTCGTCACGCACCAGCAGGTGCCCTGCATGGCGCAGCATTGAATGGCAGCAGCAAATGAAGTTGAGCACCCCATACAAGCCCCACTTGGCAACAGAGATGCGCGGGAGATGCAGAGGGCATGCAAAAGCGAGTTTGATTTGGTTGCACAGCACTAGGTCAAGGATGTGATGGCAGCCATGTGCTATCATGGCAAGGCACAGCCGCCGCATGGACCTCAGGCATCAACAAGTTGCCTGCTTACCGATGCACAATACAAAGTCAAAGCATGCGTTCTCAGGTCCGTATGTTTCAGCCATTAAGCCGATCAGCCGCTGCATCGCTAGGCCCTTGGTGACACCAACAGGCCGCACTTCCACGCTGCGACCACCCTGTAGCAGGCAGTAAGCCAGGCAGAAGAGCAGCCAGGCCAGCCAGGTGAGCATCAAAGCAAGAGGCGTTGGCGTGAAGTGCCACAATGATGTCCATCCGAGTTGCAGCACATGCAGCGCACCTGGATGATCTCAACTGGCGCGTTGCTGATAGGGCCGGTCCACAAGTGCTGCACAAGAGAGACAAAGGCAAAGCATAAACAGTTGTTAGGCAAGTTATACACACTTGCTAACAGGAGCCAAACGCAAGCTGCGACAGTTGCGTTGCAACTGGAAAGCAGCAGCAACAGCACACCTGCAGCAGGTCACGAGCCTGGATGCGCCCAAACTCGACATCTGCGGATCAGCAAGGCAGTGGCAATATACAGCTATACAGCATAGCGTAACGTGCAGTAATGTGCATGGTATGGACCTGCCAGCAGCGCATCGCCATTTGCGCTCGCTCATTCAAGCTGCCACTGGGCAACATGGCTTTCGGACCTGCATATTTGTAGTTCCACACCAAGCTGGTCTCGCGGACCTCCACGAACGAGCGCGGCGTGCGCTCACAGAAGTAGTCCAGCACCAGCTGCACGGCCTCCATCCACTCCCGGTTGAGCGTGTCAAACTGAGCGACCCACTGCGCAGCCCTCGACCCCGCACCGACACTGGCCGCCGCACCAGCGCCCGCCAAGCAGCCGGCACCAGTGCCCCTGCCAGCCCCGCCTGCGCCAGGCGCCCCTGCTGCTGCAGCCACAGCAAACGCCACAGACTGGGGGCGCAGGGATGGTGGGCTGACGTACACACCATTCTCTGCGGCCAGCCACACAGGCAGCGAGGCAAACACCTCTTCCAGCTTGCTGGTCTCTGACCCACTGAACACCACCACCACGTTGCAGGGATCCTGCACCACAGAATCCAGCAGGCATGTGCAGGGGGCGGACAATCACCAAGCATGCTGAGCGTCATGAGCACCAAGCCTTGGCCGACTCGCTGGCAAGGGCGTCAAGGGCCACCAGTGATGCAAGCGGCTGCATCTGCGGTGTTGGCATCAGCCCCGTGTAACCCTGCAACACGTCGTGCGTGTCAAAGCGCAAGCATGGAATTACAACATCCCCAGCGCACCCTGCACAGCTCCTCAATGCTGGACAGCACTTTGGGGTTGACCTTGGCCATGGCCTTGATATGGTCAAAGTGGCGCTTGGCCTGGCGTGGTGCTTGCGTCTCACTGGGTCAAGGCAGCAGCAGGCAGGGCAGGAGGCAGGGCAGTAGGGAGGACATCTGCATGAGAAACTGAACATCTTGTTGCTGATGATGGCAATGTCAACAAAGGACGTGGTACTCACAACCGCCTGAGTATTGCGCGACAAGCGCGTGGCAAGGAATATATTCACGGCTTCAATCTTCATCACGTTAATAGGCAGGTGAGTATGACATTAATATCAACAAACCTGGTGGTCAGGGTTGCGTTGTAGCCGAGCACGATGAGGCGTCGCTTGCTGTTGTTGTATGCCTGCACCGCTTGGTCCACGTGCAGCTGCGTGGACAAGAGTCAGGCATGTCTTCATCAGCAACGTGCACCTTGCCACCCAACCAATTGCTACACCTGTTGGTGAGCCGACGATGCACACCCACGACATTTCCCAGACAACCCACTTCATTGGGGTAGAGTTCTCGTGGTCCCTCACAGCTTTCACAGTCCTACAATTTGGACAAGACGTGACTACCTGGCAGCTGCAAGCGTTGCTGCCTGCCTGTGGTGCTGAGCTCCTGTGTACGCGCCCACTCAAGCATGCACAACCTGAAAAAGCAAACCAGATGTAAGGTTCAAGCCCCAGTGCTCACCGGCGGTGGTGCATGCCTCATCCTCAGATCTGCCTCGATGTGGGTGTCATTCAGCTCTGAAATGAAATTGTCAGCCCAGTTCTGAGCAGTGTGAGTCTGCAGCCAGCCAAAGCAGGAACAGCATCAGTCACAAGTTCACAAGGAAACACCCTCAACCTGACCAACATCACCTCATTTGCCTACAGCGACCTGATTGATTTTATTCCCCCCCACACATACTCACTCCCAGCGAGTCCAAGAGACTGGCTGCTTGAACAGCTGTATATAATGGTTTGCCCTGGCTGGGTTATGCATCCCAATGCCCTGTCTGCATGATATTGCCCTGCGCACTAGCGACCCTGATGCCCACCTGCACGTGCATGTAGTTCTGGCGGTGGCGCTCGCGCCGCTCCTCCTCACTCATGGTCAGCGCATCCTCAATCGCCTGGAGCACATCGGGAAGAAAACCAGCACACAAACATGGGGTTGCATGGAGCACAAAGTACAAAGTACCTGCCTGGCAAAGCAGGCATGTCAGGTACTAGGAAATTGTTTGTATCCAGGGTGTCAGGCCTGCATTGAGCCCCTCATCGGTGATGTACATGGTAGCAGCAAAGCTTTGCCACCTGAGCCGCATGCGTCTGCAACACACCTGTGCCATATCTGTGATGTTCCAGGGGTTGACCAGGATGGCCCCTGCGCCCAGGGACTGCGCAGCGCCTGCTTGCAGAAATAACCCATGACCAGGTGTTAGCAGACGCATTGGCCAGAGTGCAGGAGCATTGCGCAGCAACGGCTGGGCCAGGGTATCTGCTACCAACCAACACTGTGGATTCTTGTGACCGTTGCCTCAAACCAATTTTCGGGTAAAGGCTACTTTGCACCTGTGAGCAACAACAGGCACACCTGCAAACTCAGACAGCACCAACACGCCGGCGTTGTCACTCTGGCACGCCACGTACTCGTAGGACACCAGGTTCATGCCATCCCTCAGGCTCGTCACCAGAGCCACGTCCGTCACTGCAGGGCATGATTGAGGGTGGGGGGCGGAGCACAGTGGACAGGAGCAAGACGGGTGAACGGGGGCAGAGAAGTACGAAGAGGTGGCAAGCAGAGTATACGCGGCCTCTGCTGACATCAACGGAATAACCCTCAGCCTGGTAACCAGTGCAACGCATGTGTATACAGGATGTCCTAGTTGGAACCACAGGAGGGAGGCTTGAAGGACAGCAGAGGTTGTTGCCATGACAGGCTGCCAAGTAGGCTGTTGCTCACTCACCAGCGTACAGAGCACACAGCTCAGTGAACGACAGGGATGTGTCCAGGTGGTAGATGGGCACATACGTCAGTGTGCCAAACTGGCCGTTGATGCGCCCCACAATCTCGTGCACCATGGACCTGCACACAGCAAGGACAGTATGCTGGAGTGACCACCACATGCTTGACATAGAGGCACTCCTGCAACTGCTGGTCATGATATGCGCTGGCCTGTGGCTGCATTGCACAAGCAAGGCTGTGTCGTCTCTACCTCAGCTTCTGGTACTCGGGGACATCCGTGCGAGAGGGAACCGCAATCTGCACCAGGAGCACCTTGTCGCGCCACTCGGGGTGCTCCTGCAGGGTAAGCACACCATTGCAACAGAACCCACCAGGCATTATGAACAATCTATAGATCCTTAGGCTTGCACTTGACAAGAAGTCATGAGGCCAGTGGCTGCTGGTGATATGCATCTCAAGATGGTGGCCAGCTTACCTCCAGAAACTTCTCATAGGCAAGCAACTTCTGGGGGATTCCCTTGACCATGTCAAGTCGGTCCACACCCAGCATGATCTGTTGACGTAGGAACAGGCGGAAGCAGCAGGCAGTAGGTTGACACGCAGGTGCAAATGCCCTGGTTTTCGAAACTCCAGCATGCACGCTGTCAACCGTCGCATTTGTGATGCAAACGCTGCAAAGAACGGACACGCTAACAAGTCCCTCTTTGGTCTCAATTTCCCTCAAGCACCTCAGGATATGTGACATGGTCAGCGCCGCACCTTGCGCCCTGCATATCTGCTCAGCAGCTTTGCGATGTGACTCTGCACCTCATCTGTCTCCAGCGACCGTGTGAAGCGCTCCGGGTCGATGCCGATGGGAAACGTTGCTACTCTCGTCACCGTGCCGTTGTTCTCAACGCCCTACAGCCAGGACAGGCGAATCGTACCAGAGGGCATAAATAGGGTAACTCCAGCCCCAAGTGGCACAAACAAGGCCCCGAGCGCATGAGTGCACCTCATTGCACTTGCAGGCAATCACAGTCTCTCACACGTGTGACTAAGCATGGTGGGCCATTGCGTGCAGCAGCCACTCACCTCGGGTGTGCCCTCCAGACCAAGGATGCGTGTGCAGCTGGAGATGAAGTGGCGGGCATAGTCGTAGGTGTGGAATCCGATGAGGTCGGCGCCCAGCACCGCCTTGAGCACGTCCTCACGCACTGGCAGCGTGCGGTAGATCTCTGCACCCAGACACGTACAGCACTGCAGGCGCCAAGTGAGCATGAAGGGGCGGGCATAAAGCAATGGCGTGCGCTGCTGAGCGCCGCCCTAACCTCATTCTCACCTGAAGATGGGAAGGGTGTGTGCAGGAAAAAACCTACTTTCATCTGCAGAGGTATGCGTGGCACAGGTGAGACGGGAGCCGCAATCAGAGCAACACTGGGGTTATGCAGCCTTGCCTGCATTGCAAAGCGGTGCTGCTTGGAGGTCACACCTTGGGAATTGCGTTTTTCAGCAGCATGGGGAGCTGCATCAGGTGGTAGTCCTGGACCCACACGATGTCGCCATGCTGGTGGGCTGCGATGACGACATCGGCAAACTTTTGGTTCGCAACCTGCACAGCAGTCAGGACGGCAAGTGAAAGGGCTTAGCGCAGAGATGCTGTAGCAATGCCCAGTGTGCCAACAGCCACTGACCTGTGGCACAAATACGGTGGCTTATGCAAGGCGCTGCATCAACCCTCGGCCTTGATGGGTCAGAAAGAAACATTTGCAAGTCTTGTGCCTGACGAGAATTGTGTGAGTTCGCACCTGGTATGCCTGCCACTGCATCTGCATGGCCTTGTGCTCTGCCATCTTCTGCCATGAGTCGATGTTAAGGGGCACGTAGTGGAAGAGCTGCCACAGCACACTGTTGCAGAAGCCGTTATAGTACAAGTCGAGCTGCACGCACACAGGAGCGTGGACAGGCGTGAACATCACCAGCCTCACAATTAACAGAATGAGGGTTCCCATCAGCAACTCCACCAACTATAGCCGCCTGCCAACCTGCTAGGAACTCCAGCACAAAGCATGCATAGCCACCCACCAGTGTGGGGTCTATCCATACAGGGATGTAGCCCTCGCGCTCCAGCAGCTGTGTCAGGCTGTCTCGGTCCGCCCCTGGCTTCACCCATATGCCTGTGAGAAGGGTGTGCAACCAAGGGCAAGGGGAGGAAGGGGCTGAGGCGCCGTCGACAACAACAAGCTGGCCCTGGTGCTGGGCCCCATGGCACGCACCTGGCCAGCCAACCCACAGCGTCTCGTAGGTGCTGACGCCCTTCAAAGCGCTGACCAGGCCTCCAGAGCTGACCTGCAACCACATGGCGCAGCCTGTACTTAGCACAACTCCATCAACTGCGCAGGCTTGAAGCTGAGCAGCGATACTGCTGTTGTGGGGTGCACATGCTGCGCCGCACCTGCAGTTGCCACTTGCCGCTGGCATCCCGGCTGCACGTGACTGGCAGGCGGTTGGCCACAACCACCAGGCGCTCCCACCCCTCAGCGCTCAGCTGCGGCATGGACTCGAGCAGCCCCGCGTCACGCAGGGAGGCAAAGCCAGAGGGCAGGCTGCCACTGACTGACAAGTCTTCCATCTGCTGATGACTCTTGTTGCGGCGCAGTCTCTGCATCAGCAGCCGGTCTGCATGCCGCAGCATTTCAGTGTGAGTGTGTGCATGCAACTAAGGTTTGCATCAGGCCCTGCAGATGCCGTTGCGGGGTGACCCACCAACACGTGTGCTGTGCTGCGGCAGGGACTGGCTGGGCAGAAGCATGGAAGAAGGGGAGGCCACTGGATCGTGCAAATCATCCTCCCCATCCTCCTCATCACTGCCGTCGCCATACTCGAGTGGCACCTCCCGCATGCCGCCCCGCTCTCAGGAACCCAAGTCGGGCGGTGGTGTTCGCTTCCTCAGTTTGCTAAGAGACGTGCTGGCACGCTGTATGGCGCTGTGAGGCTGCACGTTCGTTTGCTAGCACTGATGCACTGAGTGTTCGCACTATTCCAGCACGGGTGAAAGGAAACATGCACCGTCGCGCTTGAGCAAGTGGGCAGCACGATTGGCCGATTCGCTACTTCGTGAGCGAAAGGTGCACAGCTCCCACACTTCCGTTGTTTGCCGCGGCGCCTGCACTCTCAGCACACAACTCGTTGCTCTCGCCAGTGTTTTGGAGCCACACATACTGCACAATTATTGAATTTGCCCTGGTATCGATCCACGCCACGCCGGCAGGGGCACGCACCCAGCAGCATCGTCAGCATGGAGTCGCTGCCCCTTCGTCACCTGGTTGTCTCCATCGATAACAGTGCGGTGAGCACGGCTGCATCGCGATTTGTGGAGTCGGTTTGGTGTCGGAGCTGTGCCTAATATCTTCTCTGCTTGCGCACGCCGCACAGTCGTCGCTGAAGGCTCTGCAGTGGGCGCTGGACAATCTGTGAGTTCAGGCGCTCGCCGCTTCTGGCACTGCAGTGCGCTTTAACGCCTGCCCGTGGATCGGTGCACCTTTTTCCTGCAGGTACAAGCAGGGTGACACGGTGCACCTGTTCCATGTCATTGCGCCCGGCCAGTATGCTGTCATGAGCACGGTGGGTAGCTGCTGAGCTTCGCCACTTTGCCTCTGTCCTCGCCTGGTGCAGGGCTGCCCAATGCTCACGCTGCCTGCTTGCTTGCAACCTTGGACGCAGGACATTGGCATGGACGAGGTGGTTGAGGACACGGCTGAGACGGAGCGCAGAGTGGTGCGCTTGGGTTGTTTGCCTGACTGCTGCAGCAGCGGATTCCATCGCATGCTGCACAGGTGTGACTGGGCTGCACTCAATGCTGCGCTGTAGGAAGCTGCCAGGCAGTACCTGATCACGACCTTTGTGCCGCTGCTGGAGGAGCGAAAGGTGTGTGCACAGCTGCACGTGCTTGGAACGATGCTCCATCGCATTGTGCAGGTGTTTCATGTGTCCGGTCCACGCTTTTCCTGACTGGTCAGGCGCCCTACCAGCTGGAAATTGTGCGGTTTGCAACTGACAACGACAGCATTGGCTCCATCATCTGCAAGCGAGCTGAGCAGCTGAATGCAGCTTGCGTGGTGATGTGTAAGCACCAGAAGGGCAAAATCAAGGAGTTCTTCGTGGGTTCCGCCACCAGCTACTGTGAGTTTGTGCAGCCATCAGTTCTGATGCTGGCTAGCTTGCTGCATGCCCCAGAGTTCACTGTGCGGTAACCAAGCCCCAACCCTGGCTATGACCCTGATGCGTGCAGGCACTCACCACTGCCGAGCCCCTGTGCTGGTTCTGCACGCCGATTGATTCAATCAAGTTGGATGTTTGCAATGAGATTGTCAAGCGCACGTTGTAAATCACAATTTGTAATGCATTGTCCATGTTCCTGTATGATACAAGCTGCAACCTTTGCCATAGATCGTCTGATTGTGTTGTGCTTTGTGGAACTTAGTAGATTTTGTGTAACACGACTGCAAGGTGCAGCTTTTGACAGGCCAAGCACCTAGGGCGCACAGCAGACCTGTCCTCCAGCAACACGCCAAACTGATCTTTCAACACTGCGGTGAGCACGAACCAGTTGTCCTGCAACAGCATGGGGCCGACCAGCAGTGTATGGTTGGTTGCGAGCTGCCAGGCAAGCTAGTTTACAGTGCAGAGTGCAGCAGGTTCGCTAACATGTAGCAGAGCACTGAATCTCAAACTCACCTGCACAAACTCGCCAATGCTGCACTTGGTCAGTAGCTCTGCATCACAGCTTCCTGGCCTCAACGCCATCTCAAATTGCCAGCCGGCAGAGCTGCTGACCGACACGTCCTGTGGTGAATGCAAGCAAGGCAGGGTTGCATGCACAGCCCTCAGCTTGCGTGCTACCAAAGGCAGGCATCTTTTGCTGCTGCGTTTTGGCAAGCATTTCCCTGCCAATTGCAAGGGCTACGCAGCTTGGGCATTCATTCTGTGCACTTGCCAGCGGTGCTTGAGTTGATGACCTTGATAGCAAGCTGGCTGGCTGATCATGTATGCAGCTTGAGCAACTGATGGACAGCTTCACCTGCATGCAGCACAGGACAGGCAGATCCAGCTCAGTTGGATGCAGCTTGACTGTCCATGGCTGCGAGCTCTGCGAGCTCACCTTGCCAGCATGCAATGACGGAAACGGTGCTATGAATGCCAGCGACACCAGCGTGTTGGCTACCTGACAGGGATGAGCAACGAGTTGATGAAGCTGGTTGTCAACAAGAAGATGGTGATATGCTGCGATGCTGCGGAAGCCAATTATCAGCAGCGCACCTCCCTCAGGCCTTCATTCGTGCGCAAGTACTTGGCTGTCCACTTGCTTTTTGCCTCCTCGCCACCCTGAGCGATGCTGTACGCCGGTGCAGCACTGGGGGCTGCTGCTGCTGCTGTAACCTCGAGAAACGTAGCCCTCAATGACTGCGATGTTTGAGGCCAGACAAAGCCAGGCGAAGATGAGGCAGCTGGTGGCCGCGAAGCTGGAACTGTGCTGTGCGCTGGAGACCCTGTAGGCGCCAGTAACCCTGACAGGCGCGGCTGTGGTGACGAGGGAAGCGGAGCTGCAAACAAGGGCCTGCTAGGGCTGCCTGCAGGTGAAGCAACAGCAGGGATATACAATGTGTGATTTGTCATGCTTAGCCCGTCTGAAACGTGCGTTTTGCCAGGACGCTGAGCATTGCGTATACCTGTGTACGCAACAGTTGGCAGAGGGCTGGACACAAGCTGTTGGGATCGTATCCATGCGTCCATGGCACCAAGCTGCAGGAAGCGAACCTCGTGCAGCAGCTCCATGCGCTCCTCCGGACTGGAGGGCAGCAGGCACCACCCGTCCCGCAACCAATTCAGCATGAGCTGAAAGAATTTGGGGTCTGCAAGAGTTGTGGACAGTGGATGGTCAAAGCCCGCGCATGTCATTGCTTCGTGCAATTCAGCGTTGCAGCACTGCACCCACCGCGGTCGACGAAATACACGCCCTGCGCATCCTGGCTGGCAGGCAGCAGGCCTTTCACCATCAGCGCCAGGCGGGAGGCCGGATCTTTCATGAGCGTCGCCCGTTGCGTGGTGAAGAAGGATCCTCCAACGCAAAACGTAACAGTTCCTGCTAGCGACATGGCTTCAATCGCAGAACGAATGCGGCGTGCGTTTTTTTTTTCCTGTGTGTGGTGTTACAGGCTCGTCAGCGGCCCGGGGTCGCCACATAAGTATGACGACCCCCTACACTGTTAGGCCAACAAAAAGGCTCAAGTTGTTCAAGTTGGGCATAGAAAAGCTGCCTCC